>PVKE010001415.1:0-101077 GCA_004027555.1 Craseonycteris thonglongyai
CAGCTCACTTATCATGCAGGTAGGAAAACTCTGAGGTGTGTGTCATACACTGTCTCCCAGAGTTCTCCCCCAGGACTGAGCCCAGCTACCCACATGGGAACTTACTCACTGGCACATTCTTTTTTTTTATTTGTTGTTTTTGACAGAGACAGAGAGAGACAGAGAGAAGGGGGAGGGCCCAGAGCAGTCTCCATAGTTGCACATCATCAGTTTTCAACATGGTTTGTTTCACACAGGTGGGCGGAGTCCTCGCAGGGCAGGAACTGGGCTGGGGAACCTCCCACATGGGAGTCACGCCCCCTCCAGCCAGGGGCCAAACTGGGGTGGGGGGGGTGAGAACCGAATTGGGGGACCTCCTGCATGGGAAACACACCCCAGTACAGCACATGGGTCCACACGGGCCGGGACCAGGATTCAATCCTCGGTCCCCGGGGCTGAAAGTGGACTTTTAACCCCCTGAGCCATCCCAGCTTCCCCACACTGGCACGTTCTTCACTGGCTGTCTTCCTTTCCCCGTCTATTGGGGTTCTCTGTCCCCCCAAAATAAACGATTCACACCCTAATCCTTATCTCTGGCCTCTTTTCAGGGAAGCCCAACCTATAGCCCAAATATGACAATGAGGACATAGTTGTCCTGCACCCCCACACACATCACCCCCATCAAGCTTCCAGAGCCTTCCAGCCTCCCCTTAGTGTGTAACCGGAGCCATTAGAGGTGCATCTGAGGCGTTCAGCACTGGGGTCTCCGCTTCCCCCTCGGCCTTTGCTGTGTTCTTCCCAGCCTGGTTACGCAGCCAAGGGACACGATGGCCACAGGAGCCTCCCTCCAGAGACAGACACCTTGACAGACACCCAACCTCCACGACCACGGCCTGGGAAGAATTCAAAGCTGGGAGGGAGGGCCCAGGGGATCTGGCGCCCCTCCCACCCTGCCCCAGGGGCATTTGGACCAGGAGGGCAGCAGGTAACTTGTCATAAGATCAAGATTCTTTCATTTCTGTGCGTCTTTGAGAACTCTGAGGGTGGTCTGTCTTCCACCAAAGCAACGGTCCCGGTGAGGCAGAGAGGAACGAGTTTATGGTTTTGATCGGAGAGGAAAACGAGAGCGATGCTGGTGGCGCTCGTGTCAGCACCGTGGCCTCCCACCGCCTCGCTGGCCATCAAGGAGATGAATGGCCAGCATTTACTCATTAACTTAATTTGTTGCTGAGAAGGAAAAGCTCACAGGCTATTAGGCTGCTCTCCAAATGCGCCATCGCAGGGAGCTGATTGCAGGGGCTTGTGGGAAATGACTGAGGTGAGTGGAGGCCAGTCTGAAAACAAACGAGAGATGCCAGCCCAGTGAATGGGACGTGGCTGCTCAGCCACATCTCAGCTCCTCCCGGACTTAGCTGGGCCCTGTGACGGGACGAGCAGCTGTCGGCCGCGGCGCCTTTGGAGGAGGCTGGGCCATTCACTCAGCCCGGCCCCTGATGCTGGGCAGCCCCCTCCTCAGCTGCTGTCAGGGACATTGCCAGAGAGTCCCCTTGCCTGACATCATGGTGGCCCCCTGGCTGGCATGCTGCCTCTCAGTCCCTTCCCTGCAATTCCCTAGGGGCTGCAGGCATGTTCCTGGATGTCCTCCAAGCGCCACAGGGCCCAGGGGAGGCTGGAGCAGGGGCGGGCAGGCCATCTCAGGGCCTCTCAGTATAACCGAGCCACACCACCACTCCTGCTCCATCAGACCTCTTCCTGGGGCTGCAGGCCTCTCTCCTCTGAGGCGGGCAGCCAGGGGCGCCCCTCAGCCTGGAGCTTCCAAGCCTGTCTCATCAGCTGCGTATCCCCCACTCCCTGAATTTTGACATAGAAGGAGGCTGGGGAGCAGGTCTTCACCCTCCAGTTTTCATTCCTGCCCCCCACAGTCCTTTTCCCCCAGTTCAGAAAGAGCTCCCACCCCCTTCGCCCCCACCACGTGACGTATGACCTGCATGGCCCGTGCCATGACCTGGAGTGGGACACCATTGAGCTTTCCCAATACTTACGGAGAAGCTTTGGGGAGCTGAGCAAGCCCGTTGTGTCTCTACAAAGCCCAGCACTGGCAAGCACAAATCTTTGCCTTCCACAATCCTCATTCGGCAAGGACTCCTTTGAGAATTCGTACTGAATAGCAAAAGCTAAGCACTGACTCCTTTGCCTTCCTCTGAGTTCTGCCTTCATCAGTGAAGCATCGTGAGTGGAGACTAAGCCACAGCAAGAGCTGTCTGCAGCAAGGATGGCATCCACATGTGTGCACGGTTCACCATATCGGATCTACGCTGACGTGGGCCTGCCTGGGCACGACCTAGGCCTCCCTCTCCTCACTCACTGCCTGTTTCCTGGGAACGCCACCATAAACACAAAACATCATGATTGGGCTTGCAGGCCCTGGCCCTCCCTGACACACAGTAGAAGAATCTAATGGTTGGGGAAGCCAGGATGGCTCAGCGGGTTAAGCACTCATCTTGAAGCCTTGGGGTCCAAGGATCAAATCCTGACCCTAGTCTGTGCAGACCCATATGCCAAACTGGGTTATGCCCCCAATTCATTTCTCACAGGGGCAAGCTTCCCATGTGGTAGGCCCCCAATCCAGCTCCTGCCCCGGGCATGCTTCCCATGCAGCAGGCCCCCAGCCCGGTTCCTGTCCTGTGTGGCCCCATGCCCACCTGTGGAACCAAACCATATCAAAAACTAATGTACAACTATGAAGACTGCTCTGGGTTATCCCTCTTCTCTCTGTCTCTCTCTGTCTCTCCCTCTCTCATGGAAACAATCAAAATAACTCTTTTAAAAAAGCTAACGGGAAGTGAAAGCTGTGGTTTCTGTGTCCAGATGCCCTGCAAGCACCGGGGCTGCCCACCACGGCCGTCCATACCAGCTCCATATGGAGGCCCTGAGGAGGCCAAATAGGCTGTGTACTTGGGGAGCTGATGACTCTCTGGATAAGGGGAAGTTTAATACCCCCTCTCCCTCCATAAAGCTAAGTATACTGGCCAGTATTCTCCAGAGAAACAACAACCAGCAGGATTGGAGAGAGAGAGAGAGAAAGAGACTGATTTTTTTCAGGAATTGGCTTATGCGGTTATGGAGAAATGACAAGTTCAAATTCGGATGGAGGAGGCCAGCAGGCTGGAGGCTCAGGGAAGAGCTACAGTTTGACTCCAAAGGCAGTCTGCTGGCAGAATTTCTTCTTGCTCAGGGGAAGTCGGTCTTCATTCTATTAGGCCTTCAAGTGATTGGACAAGGCCCACCCACATTATGGAGAGCCATGTTCTTTACTCAAAGTCCACTGATTTTAAATGTTCATCTCATCCAACGAACACCTTCACAGAAACACTCAGAATAATGTTTGAGCAAATCTCTGGGCACCATGACCCAGCCAAGTTGACAAAAAGAATTAATTGTCATTCTAAGTAACCATAGGAAACATAAAGCAATTGCATCTCATGAAGTTGGATTGGCAACCTGAATCATAACCATACATAGCCATAACCATCACCATCAGAGCACAATCACGGTGGTTCTCTGGGGGCCGAGCTGCTGCAAGGGTCTGTGGGAGGCACAGCACAAGGTCAAGAGCAATAAACGTGGAGATCGGGATCTGGTTCTGACTATGTGCATCACAAGCTAAGCGAATTCAGGCTCATATTATGTCAGATTTGTCCTGGGTCAGATTTCTCAGAAGCAGAGCCTGAAACAGGGAGTCAGATGTACAGTAGTTATTGGGAGTCGTGGGGGGGGGGGGAGGGGTAGTTCTTGGGTGAAAGGGATTGAGGGATGCAGGGCAGAGCAAGGGAAGAAACAGATGTGTTCTAGCCTCAGCCTGATCCCATGTGGAGCTCTGGATCGTGAAGGGCACAGCAAAGTTGTCCTCAGAGGCAAGGAGGATGAGCTACCATAACCCCAAATCAGTAAGTCATCGACTCACTAATGCCCAGGTGCGCTCATACTCGCCCAGGCTTCTTCCACAGGCAGCTCCCATTAGCCAGGGTCAGTCTCCCAGAGAGAGTCCCAGGGGTGACCGTATAGCAGTCAATGCTTGCTGCTAGTGGGGAGGGGTCTGGTGGCCCTGGCACCAATAGCATCCATGACAGGGTTATTGTAGCAGGAATCCCCCTCATCCCTCACTCCACTGAACCCCATGGGACTTTAAGAGAATGTAAGACTTCCTTCACAGCCCAAGCAACCTCCCGCCATGGCCAGGCTGGAGGGGTCAGAGGCACTTGTATCTGATGGGTGAGAGTGTGGGAACAGTTTGTAGAAATTTATGAAAAACAAAACACAAGCTTCTCCCCTGGGAACGTAACAGGGAAACACTCAGCTCCAGTTGAAAGAGAAGTTTTTGAAGCAGGAAAGTTTATTTAGAGAATAACCAAGCCCCTGAATCAACAAACCGTGGCCATATCTCTGAGTCTGTGGCTCACGCTGACTCTCTCTGCTCTGCTGACCATCCTTGGCCAGGCTGGACCTTGGGGCACAGCTCTCGGGCCCAAGGTGGCTAAGGAGGCCAGAGAACAGGGCCCTGGAGACTTGGCCTTGGGTCCTGCCCTGTGCTGAGAGCCAGGGGTGGGGACAGGGAGGTGCCAGGGAGTAAGATGCTGCAGGCTGCCCCACTGGCTTTTATTTTTAAAACTCCTTATCATTTCTCTGGAGATTTTTTTTAAAACTGCCTGGGGCTGAGTGCTGAAGGCTGTGGGTCACTATCATCTTTCTGTGTTCCCTGGGGCTTTCACGCCACACGCCATTGCACTGTGAGGACAGAGGGACCATGACGCCCCATGCTAGTTTTCAGGCGGCTTCCCGGGCTGGCCAAACGTGGGCGGGATTCCTTGAAGCAAACCGAATATCTTATAAGTTGGATGGACTCAAACAGTAAATTTAAGGATATTGTTTCATTTTTCTGGAGGATTTGTTTGACAAAGGGATCAGATACTCATCCTCTTTCATGAGACGAAACAAGAGCATTGTATCTGACCTTGGGACTCTACCAAAATCATCTACTTTTTGGATCCTACCTTGGGTTCTAAGCAAGGTCTCAGTTGGCAGCTGCATGGAGAGACAGTACAAAAAGAACCTTCCATTTGACCATAAAAGTCCTTCTCTTCAGCCTCACCAGGACGAGCTAGGGCATGTCTCCACTCGGGGACCAATAACAATTGCTAGAGGAATACCAGCTGCTGATTGCTTCATTCATCCACGTTAATTGAGTATTTGTCAGGTGTGGGCATTACAAGCCTATGATTGCAGGAGCTCAAATCAGCCTTCTGCAAACCTATAAGAGAGGTCGAATGGGCTTTCCTAAGTGGCTTAGACTAGTCAGAACCATCCCACCCTCTAGCCATCCCCAGGTAGGGCTGGGGTGTGCTTTCTTGGTTTGCATGGATTGAGTAGAGGAGTTGGATACCAGCACAATGTTGCTGTTCTGCCAGGAAATGGAAAGGGGAGTAGATATTGAGCAGACAACCAACAGTGCCTAGTCTAAGAGATTTATTAAGAAGCACATGATGAGGATGCCAGATGGCTCAGAGTACTTGTCTTGCAGCCCTGGAGTCCAAGGATCATGTGGACCCATATGCTGAACCGGGGTGTGTCCCCAGTTCAGTTTTTACCTGGGCAAGCTTCCCATGAGGGAAGCCCCCAGCCTGGTTCCTGCCCTGTACAGCCCTGCACCCACCTGTGGAGTGAAACCATATGGAAAACTAATGACGTACAACTATGGAAACTGCTCTGGGCCCTTCCCCTTCTAAAGAAAAAAAGAAGAAGAAAAAGAAGTACTTTGAAAATCTAAATTGTTTCATTTCCCAAATTTGCTAATCAGCTCTTTCAGATCAAAGCCAAACTCCCCTCCTTAACAGGTGGTCACCTTTTACCATCTGCCACCCCACTCCCACCAGCCAAGCCCTTGAGACCCCAGTACCCCTCCTCCCTTCCTTTCTGCCTGTCCCTAAATAACCTCCTCAGATCCCTACTACCTTCAAGGGTTTGGCCATGACAGTACCCTCAAATTCTAGAGCCCCCTGTCCTCCATTTGCAAAGGGGTCAGTTACTGATCTTAATACTAATTTCAAATGCAAAACTAATAGCCACTCACTATAGAAAATTTGAAGTGACAGAACAGCTGACTGAATAAAAATAATCATCCGAGGCCAATAAATATTTTTGCTTATATCCTTTTAGTCTTACTTCTATGAATTTGTACATAGTTGAGATTCATAGGACATGTATAATTTTATGTCTTGACTTTTAATGTAACAATATAGCATTTCCCCTATTTATACATATTTTATAGCTTAATAATAATCTATCCTCAGATAGTCTATAGTTTATTCAACCCTTCCTTTTCTGTTGAACATTTAATTTGTTTTCTAGTTTGTTACTATTATGGTGCTGATACACATTTTCATGAAAGAGATTTTTTCATTGCCAAATTGTCTCCTCAAAATAGATTCCAGGATATAGAGTCACTAGATATAAAAATTTTATAACTTCTACTAAAGATTGAGAAAATGTTGCAAAAGAGATTTGCATTATTGACACTCCTGTTTGCAATTTATGACAAAGGTTGCTTTACTGCCATGTGTTAGTTTCCTAATGCTGCTGTACCAAGTTTCCACAAACTTGGAGGCTTAAAGCAACGCGTTTTTATTCTCTCATGGTTCTGGAGGCCAGAAGTTAAAAATCCATTTCAATGGGATAAAGTCAAGTGTCAGCAGGGCTGGTTCCTTCTGGAAGCTCTAGGAGAAAATCTATGTCGTTGCCTTTTCTAGCTTTTGGAGTCCACTTCTTTGACTTGTGACCCCTTCCTCAAATCATTGCAGTCTCTTGTATCCATCATCACTTCTCCAGTTACAGTGATACCTTAGAATTCAAACGCCCCCAAACTCGAACAACTTGGAATCCAAACAAAAATATCAAGCAAATTCTGCCTCAGAATCCAAACGCTGCTTTGGAATCAGAATGCCAACACGTTGTTCGTGTGGGATGTATCGACTGTACAGCCTGTAGCTTTATCTGAAAGCCCACTCATCTTGGAACTCGAACGTTTTGGAACTTGAGCAGGGTTCTGGGGCAGGTTATGTTCGAATTCCAAGGCATCACTGTACTGTATTTTTCTGTGTTTAAGACGATACTTTAATCTAAAATTATTAGATCAGAAATTGGGAGTCATCTCATACACGGCAGTAACCAGTGTGTTAATTTCTTAATGCTAGGTAGGTTAGA
This sequence comes from Craseonycteris thonglongyai, assembly GCA_004027555.1. Taxonomy (NCBI): domain Eukaryota; kingdom Metazoa; phylum Chordata; class Mammalia; order Chiroptera; family Craseonycteridae; genus Craseonycteris; species Craseonycteris thonglongyai. Next base: position 7,237 of record PVKE010001415.1, read on the forward strand.
AAAATAGGGAACGTCTTATACATTGGGGGCATCTTATACACAGGAAAATACGGTACTATTCTGCAGACAAATCTCTCTTTGCCTCCCTCTTATAAAGACACTTGTGATTGCACTTATGGCCCACCTGGATAATCCAGAATAATATCAAAATCCTTAACTTAATCGCATCTGCAACATCCCTTTTGCCCTGTAAGATAACATCCAAAAGTTCCAGGGAGTAGGACATGATATCTTGGGAGGCCATTATTCAGACTTCTACACTACACTCTTACCAACACCAGGTATTTTCATTTTTTTCTTTATTTTGGACTAATTTGATGAGTGGGACGTTAAAATACCAATGACAGTGAATTTTCGTTTTATTAGGTTAAACATTTAATTTCTTCTTTTATGATCTGTCTGTTCATCCATGTGTCTTTTGCGATATTCATATTATGCTTACCAAATTTACAATGCTTTTTATATAGTAAGAACATCAACCTTATGTGCAAATATTTTTCTCCAAGTTGATTCACTGATATTTTAATGTTTGAGTCTTGTCAGCAGCTGTTTTTTTTCTTTTACATCTCTTTTGCAATTTACTTTTAATGTACAGAGAGTAAGATTTGCTCTGTTGGGGGTACAGTTCTATGAGTTTCAACAAAGGCACAGAGTTGATAACTGTCCTGTTCCTTGATTGTGGGGATGTTTACACTCTCCCATAACTATTTTGATTTTTGTTTAATTATGATGTAATGGGAGCAGGATGGACTACAGACTAAAATCTTAAATGTTTGCTATTAAAATTTGTTAACTTTTATGATTTCTTCCAACTCTTTTAACCTTATTAACTATTCCCTATCTAGAGCCTATTTCATGCTTTTATAGTCTTTTGTATATTATATTGCATTCTTCAAACCATTAAAATTTATCTTGGTGTACAGTAAAATGAGACTCTAAATTGATTTTTTGTTCCAAGTTGCTAAACTATTGTCCCAGCGCAGTTCACTGAATAATCCATTTCTTCCCTACTGTTTTGTGAATCTACCCCACGGAGACATTTAAAGGTACAATTTCAGGAGGCTAAATAAACTCTTGCAATTTTTTTTAAACTGAATTTTCTTGTCCTAAAATACAAAAGAAATCTTTGCTAGTTAAAGTTATCTTTACTATTAATTTTTTACATAGTTTGGATTTCATGTGAAGTATAAATTAGAAGTACTTGGTTTTTTGAAATCTATTTTTTTTCCAGGTCTCTAGTAGAGCTAAATAAAAAGTGACAAGTTCGGCCAACCAACTAGTGGCTATCCATGGAATTTGAACTTCTGTGTAAAATGTTTAAATTGGTGATGGATGGATGGATGGATGGATGGATGGATGGATGGGCGGGTGGATGAATAGATGGATGGATAGATGGGTGGATGGAGTCAGTGTGTGTGTGTTGTTTGCTTAAGCCCTTGTTCCTCAAAGTGTGTCCCCCGCCCCCAGCCACCAGCATTAGCCTCAACTGGGAGCTTTTAGAAAGTCAGGATCTCAAGCCCCACACCAGTTTACTGAATGGGAATGTGCAATTTAACAAGACGCACATAAAGTTCGAGAAGCATTGTCTTCAGCATGGCCTTACTGCTTGACTTGGCTAAAGTTCCCATTTTCATAAATTCTGTCTGCGATAAAATTCTTTCATTGCAGCAAAGGAACAGAGACCCATTCAAATACCACCATTCAAGGGGACCAAGAGGCATCGAGGCAGCTCTAAGGACAGTTGTTTGGAGCTCCTCTCAATGCAAGGAGTCCCCTGGCCCTCACACTTGTTCTCCACCATTAGTGCAACTCAGCCACTTGTTTGGTCTCTGCTCCTTTTTACCTTTTAATGCCCCCCCCCCCGACCCAATATATGTTGGCTGGCTCTTCCCATAACTTCCTAGTAAAATTGCATAATGATACTGTCTGATTGCCCTAATTATTCACCTCACTCTATTAAAAAGAACTTTATGCAAAGCCTTCCTCATGGTCAGTTGTGTATTATTTACCCTTGGGTCTATTGTGGGCCCACCATCAGTGGTCACCTCCCTTAGCAGCAAGAGTGATATAGTCTCACTTAGAAGGTTCCATGGGTGTGGAAGGGCTACGTATTGTCATACGTGCTCTTTCCATGCTTAAAGAAGATAGCACTGTAGTCAATCACAGCACGGATCTGAGTTCTGTCCCCAAGGATTGAACTAAATTTGTTGAAACCTCTTCTAAAAGCACTTTTGTATGGGATTGGTAGAGACTTACCTGTACCTATGATTAAGGAGCTGCTGAGTACTCAGGAAACAGTGAAGGTACTATCCCTTCCATAAATGAGAGTCACAGCCTTATCCACAATCATCCATCATTTGTATACAAAACCAACCAGATATAAACTTTTCACCTACTTTCTTTCCCCTGGTATTTTTCTCTTGGCCCTGTGTCTTTGATTCCTATGCTTGAGTCCCTGGGCTCTACAGTCTTCACTCCATACGGAGGCGAATGTCTCAGCCACTCCAAGTAGCTTCTGTATCAAGGACACAAGAGGGAGCTTTCCAGATGGTTGGTGGGGGCAGAAGCTGCTCCCACAGTCCAGCTTCCAAGGGCTCATCTCAGGCCTGACCTCTGTTCTCTCCATGCCAGCATTCAGGAGTCATTTTGGCCAAATAGGACACAATGGTTAGTGACCATTTACTGAGCATCTGTCAAGCTGAGGAAGAAATGGGAGGAAATCCAGTCCCCATTCTTGGAGAGCTCACCATCTGCTAAGAACATAAAGCCAACCCACAGTAAAGATAAAAGCAATTATAGACAACCAGAGGCTTTTACTTAAGGGTAGTAAGAGAGAAGAGACCATGCAGTCCAGCCAGAGTGTTCACCTTAACAATGCAATGCTTGTAAGTGAACTGGCAAAGCCCAATCCACCAGCTGGCTCAGTTCTAAACATTCACTCATTTGGCAAAGTGTTGAGCCCTCAGTGTCATTGAATCCTCATGATAATTAGAAGCAGATACTACTGTTCCCATGTTACAGATAAGAAACCTGAAACCTGAAGAGGAAAATGACTTGCCTAAGGCCACGTGGCTCACAAGTGATAGGGCTGAGATTCAGACTCAGGGTTGCTGGAGGATTCCTGAGTACCCACTCTTCAGCCTTATCCAGGGCTGGGACTCAAAATAGTAGAAAAGGAGGGCACTCCTGGAAGGGAGCAGGGTAAGAAAGTTTGTTGTTGGGGGAAAAGACAGGAGGTATTTTCTCCATGTAGGAGTAAGAACTAAAAGAGAGACTTTATTACCTCCTATGTACTAACCTGGGAGGTGAAATACACTGGGATACTTGTGGAGGTCTTGAACGCCAAGCAATAAATGGTGAGAACTTGCTTCTGAGCTCACCAGCTTGGGAAGGATGCATGTCAGCTCCTTCAGGCCTCCTTGGGGTTGGGAGGTGGGCAGAGGAAGCAAGGAGGTCCAGTCTGCACAGGTGAGCATTGGCAAGGGTGCGGGTGAGGGGCTGCCCCCCTATTGTGCACAGTTCAGCCCATGATCTATTCTGTAACACACCTCAGCCAAAGTACCAGCAGGGTAAATGACAACTAGAACAAGACAGGAACAGAAGAGCCAGAGTGCACTGGAAAGACCCAGAACCCTCATCTTCCTCAGTATTACAGAGGCACGGCAGCCCCTTGCCCATACACCCCAATCCGTCTGTGGAAGAAGAGGGAGGGGAGCTTGGAAGAGAAATAATTTTATCCCAAAGATTCCAGGCATTAGTTAAAGGTTAAAATATTGCATTATGGTAAGTTCTAAAATGAGAGTAAAAACCTGGCTCCCTTCCACCATCACTGAGTGGAGGGGGTTCACATAAGAAAACAGCAGAGTGATTATAAACAAACTACATTTTCTCTGATAAACAAGTTCTGGCAGTGTTTTGTAAACCTGCCACACACATACAAGAGCACACACATCATGGAGTCACATCTAATTCAGAGGTTGGGCTCTAAAGTAAAGTGAAATCCCATTTCATGTTTTCAAATATCCTTCAAAAGTCACCACACTGGAGACCAGCCTCATCAAACTCTGGAGTAGAAAGCGGAATCTAAAATTAAGCACCGAACACAAAATGCACATCTTTAAACCCTGCACTCACCCTCAAGTGGCTGGAGCCTGGGAGATACACGAAGACCTAAAAGTCACTAAGCATCAGCAACTGCTTCCCTTGTGACAGTGTACATTCTCATGACAGAAGAAGGACTTGACATCTCAGTGATGGGCTTGACGTCCTCCTACAAGATGAGCCCAGAGCTCCTGGAGCTTACACAGCAGCTCACCAGCTGAGAAGAAAGCATCCATTCAAGGCAGTTTCTTGAATTTCTGCTTCTATAGACTTTTATAACAAGTTCAAAAGCCACCTGCCTTGACTGCTTTGACCAACTTGCTGCCTGATAAAAAAGCATGAAAATCTCATACATTGCTGGTAAGAGTGAAGGGGATAAATCTACAAATACTACAAAGATGCCTACCCTGAGGCCACACAAGCCCACTCCTTGGTATATGAACAATAAAGATATAAACATATGACTATCAAGATATGCACAAGAGGGGATGCCGGGATGACTCAGCAGGTTGAGTGCTTGTCTTGTAGCCCTGGGGTCCTAGGATCAAGTCCCAGCCCTTGCCCATGCGGATCTATATGCTGAACTGGGGTGTGATCTCAGTTTGGTTCTCACCGGGGTGAGACCGCAGCCCCATTCTTGCCCTGTGCGGCCCTACCCCCACCCATGGGATGGAGCCATGAGGAAAACTGATGACGTGCAACTATGGAGACTGCTCTGGGCCCTTCCCCTTCTCTCTCTCTCTGTCTCTCTCTTTCTCTCTGTCTCTGTCAAAAACGATAAAATAAATCTTAAAAAAAAAAAAAGACATACACAAAAATGTCATAGAACTTTTATCCATAATAGCCAAAATCTGGAAAAACACATGTCCCTCAAAAACAGAATAAATAAATAAACCATGGTATGGTCATAAAATTAAATATTATACAGTAATGAAAAAGAATGACCTATTGCTTCATACAACATGGGTAGATGTCACACATGATATTGAGGAAAAGCTATCAGACATGAAAGAATATGCACTGAATGATTCCATTGCATGAATTTCAAGAACAGACAAAATTAATATTAGAAGTCTGTATATTAGGGGAAGCCGGGATGGCTCAGTGGGTTAAGCGCTCACTTTGCAGTGCCGGGGACCAGGGATCGAATCCCGGCCCCGGCCCGTGCAGAACCATATGCTGAACTGGGAGCTCCCCCAGTTCAGTTCTCTCTCTGTCTCTGTATCTCTCTCTCTCTCTGTCTAAATAAATAAATAAATAAATAAAAATATATTAAAAAAAAAAATGTTGTTACCATTATAGTGGTTTGGGGAAAGACGGGATGGCTCAGTGGGTTAAGCGCTTGCTTTGAAGGCCCGAGGACTGAGGATCAAGTCCTGGCCCCGGCCCGTGTGGACCCATGTGCTGAACTGGGGAGCTCCCCCAGTTCAGTTCTCTCTCTGTCTCTGTCTCTGTCTCTGTCTCTGTATCTCTCTCTGTCCTGTCAAAAAAAAAAAAAGAAGTCTGTATATTAGACTTCAGTCTAATATACATGGATGAGCTCAGTTTGTGAAAATTCATCAAGGAGTACACATTTGTCCATTTGGGGGTAATATATGATATCGTTCAATTTTTTAAATTTTAATGAAAGACAAAGAAGTATTTATCCCATTAATGGAAGAACAAGAATTAATAAAACTCAGGCCTTTACTCCCAATCAGATTTGCTACCAAACAAATTGCTCAGCATACCTTCATGGTCCCCCCACTTTTTTTTTTTTAAGATTTATTTTTATTGTTTTTGACAGAGAGAGAGAGAGAGAGAGAGAGAGAGATACAGAGACAGAGAGAAGGGGGAGGGCCCAGAACAGTCTCCATAGTTGCACATCATTGGTTTTTCCACATAGTTTCATTCCACAGGTGGGCGCGGGGCTGCACAGGGCAGGAACTGGGCTGGGGTCTCACCCCAGTGAGAACCGAACTGGGGGCACTCCCCAGTTCAGCAAACGGGTCCACATGGGCCAGGGCCGGGATTAAATCCTTGGTCCCTGGGACTGCAAAGTGAGCACTCAACCCACTGAGCCATCCCAGCTTCCCCTCAGGGTCCCCTTTAACTGCAACCAAAGCTGTAATAATGGCTCCCATGTTGTGGTCTAGTGGGGAATACAGTCCCGACCTCACCAGTGTGTAAAGGCCGCTTCCCAGTCTGGCCTGGATCATTCCTGTAAACCCATTCTGCCCTCCCTGCTCTGGGTGGGAGGTGGCTGCCAGGATTCTAAGCCTCCCTTTTCACCAGCTCTTTCTCTTCTGGAATTTCCTTGAGCCAAATGTTCTTTGAGTCTTTGGCTGTTCTTGCTGAGCCCTTTCCAACTCCTGTTTAATTCCTTCAATGGGTAAAAGCGTTTGAACAGATGGATGCCCAAGAAGCGAAATGCACATAGTTGTTAAGGCCCTTGGTCGTCAATGCCAAGGATTACAGAATCTCCTAGAACTCAGGCTTTAGGAGACCCCCGATCTCGTAGGAGATACTAGAGTCACATGCCCTCAGGGCTTCAAGCCCTGGGAGGGCTGCATTCAGGCACCCGCTTTCTCTTTGCTGGTCTCCTAGAGGTGACAGAATAGCAGTTGTTTCTGGGATAATATTTAAAATTAAACTTACAGGTTAGTCTAGAGAAGTGGAAAGTAAATCCATGGCCAGAATAGCTTATCCTCTGAAGCCACAACTGGGAGTCAGTCTGACATGGGGTCAGAGGTCCATCCACCGAAACCAACAAGTTTCCCTTGGTGGGAAGCAGATTAAGGATACTGTGTCAGGACAAAAGTATGTAGATGCCCTGACAAAATAGACCCGAGCAGCCACTCTGACTGAGAATGAGAAAAGAAGCTGTGGGTTTTGGCTGGTTGAAGTGGCACTTTCGCCCAATATCCCAACCACTTTGTAATAACCTTTCAAACTAAGGCACATTGTTCAGAAATACTTGGTGCCTAATGAGCTTCATGGCCACTCCAGGTTCATTTCCATCTCTCTCCTTTTTAGTCTAAGAGCTTCCCTGGGCAACCCTACTCCCCACACCCATCTGACCCTTCCTTCCCTTGGCTTCAGATCTACTTCCAAGTTCAGCCCCTCGGGTCCACCTGGCCCTTGGCACTCACTGACTCGCAGCCCTCATCACAGGCACAGTGAGCCCCAACAAATGCAAATCCTGTGACCCTCAGGGACCCTAAACCCACTAGCTTAATGCCAAGTTACACACCTGGCTCGTGTTACCCAGATACAAACCCATGGAAGGGTTTAGAATGGAAAAAGGAACAGAAGGCAGCCCAAAAGAGGAGGACATGATCACACAAGTTCCCACTCCGGGCTATCTGTTCATCGTGGTCAGAGATCCTAGGAAATCAGGTAGGACACCCTTCAGAGTTGTCTCAGCTGAGTATGAAGAAGCTCTCAACTGTCCCGAGCTCTCCTCAGCAGCTCTCCGGCACTTCTGGATTCCTCTGCACACAGGCAACACACAGGACAGGAAGCCCTCAGGCAGAGTCACAATTGGTCATTGTATTCGACTTTTAGAGTACAGAGGGGAGTACTGCAGGGAAGTGAGCAGGGCACCAACAGTATCTGCTACAGTCCTCGTGGTCACCAGCACCCATCACCCCAGTGTTCACTGAGGACTGGTCAAGAACCGGGCCCTGTGCAGGGCTGCAAGCCAGGATGGCTCAGCAAGTTAAGCGCTCGCTTTGCAGCCTTGGGGTCCAAGGATCGAGTCCCAGTCCCGGCCTGTGCAGGCCCATATGCTGAACTGAGGTGTGCTTCCCATGCAGGAGGCCCCCAGTCCTGGATCCCACCCTGCATGGCCCCCACCTACTTGTGTGGAACAAAACCATGTCGAAAACTAACGACATACAACTAAGGAGACTGCTCTGGGCGCTCCCCCTTCTCTCTGTCAAAAACAATCAAAATAAATCTTAAAAAAAACACAAAAACAAGCACAGGGCCCTGTGCAGGGCCATGCCACAGGGCCAGAGGAGACTCAAGGCCCCAGTCTGAGCAGACAGAGCTCACACCAGTGGCAAGTGCCAATTTTCTATCAGATGGCCAATAGCCCTGAGCCTAGCAAGTGACCCTTACAGACACGCATTGTAGGGGACCACGGATGGGAGGAACGCCAATGGAGGTGTAACCTCACCCGGGCCTCGAGTGATGCACAGGATCTGGACAGACAGCAGGAGAAGAGTGGGATGCAGGCACTGAAGGGGTGAGGGCGTGAGGCCGGGAGTTAGGGTACAGAGAGCTGTGTGTGGGGCTGGCAAAGCAGGTCCAGAACAATTTAATCCATCAGCAAAATGTGCATTAGCTCCCACCACAGACGCAGTGCAGAAAGCAGGGATGTCGGTTTGATTAATTACACATTCTGTTATGGTTATAATTATTTATGGATTAGAGCGTAAACAATTATCAGGCAGAGATTTGGGAAGTTAGATTGGATGACTAAGTGATAAGGATCCGTTGAAGTCCGATGAACAGAAGAGTGGCATGATGAGAGTTATTAACATTTGTGATTGTGCCCCTCGAAGGAGGAGATGAAGCATCCTCCAGAGCCTTTTTATTCCTGGCAGAGCATCCCTTTTCTTCCTCCCGTAAGCATCCACAGCGAGTTCCCCACAGCCCACCCCTGCAGCTCTCCCTGCGTGCAGCCTCTGACCAGGGGAGGGCGCTCCTGAGCTCACATTGGGCCAAAGTGGGTACATGAGACAAGATGAGGTTCATGCAACACTTGAACACACCGTAGAACAATCAATACAGATTTGATGAGGATGAAAGATAGACGCTCAATTATGGGAACATTATAGCTAGTGTTTCTCAAGCACTTTGCACGTGTCAAAAATGTGTTTGTTTCACGTGAGCTGGGTCAGCATCAGTGAGATGGGATTTATGATCCCCATTCATAGGTGAAGATACTGAGGTTCAGAGAGTTTTTGGAACTAGATTAAGGTCACAAAGAAAGCGATGGAGCTGGAATTTAAATTCCATTCGACCCCGAATTCTGTTATGATGCCCCCACACAAACTGTCCTTCTAAATGAAAAAGCATCACCTTTCTCTCCAGTGTTGGTTGTATGCTGAGTTTTGGGGGCCTTACTTTCCCTTATTTCCTACCTCACAAGCTCCTGCTTGTTTTCAACATTCGGCTCAGGCTTCAGTTGATCACGGAAGCATTCTCTGTCATACTCTGCAACCCAAGGCTGGGCAAAAATTGTCAAGTCCCCTGCCACTGGGTCCCACACACGTGCTCCCCAAACCTGCTGTGATTCTCATTTTACTCAGCGACCCACCCCTCACTTCCCAGTCCGACTTGAAATTCGAAGCCCAAAGCAGAGCTTGCTCACCCCTGGTAGAAGTTGAGGAAGTGGGAGCAGGAAGAGAAGAGGGCCAGGCAGGGGTATGACATCAACCCAAGTGCCGGAAGAGTAACGTTGGATCAGTACTGCAGGTTACATCCCAGAGTCATCTTGATCAGGGCTAAGCGAGCTGGGGTCTTGATGCCCCCACACCTGTCAGTTATTAGTTAAGAGCAGCCTTCACGGTACAGGTTCCCAAGTTATTCTCCGTGCACGAAGTGAGTTCATGCACAAGGGAGCCTGGGAAATGTAGTTCTCTATGACCTAGAGCGAATCAGGGAGAAGGGCAGGAAGTGGGTCTGCAAGCAAACCAATGACAGGCATGCCTGATGACTTAGGAGACTCAGTCGTAGAGTCATAATGCTTGCAGTGTGGTCCCCAATTTCCATTTCATGTTTTTAAACGTTAACTCTGAGTTATCCAATGAGTCCTGAGAATTTCCTAAAGTTGGAATCTGATTGAAGGTGGTTATGAGTGTCCAAGGTCAATGCCACCCTCTGCCTCTGCGCAGCTCCTGGGAACGTCCAGCTCTGGGTGTTCAGTTCTCTCCGAGGTCCTCAGGCCTGGGGTCTTGCCCCTGGAAAGGAAATAAGGACAAGGTGTTTCATATGAAGATACAGTTAGGGAACATGGCTGATTATTGGGAACAACAAAAACAAACAAAATGAGTTAGCCTGCCTCTATTGTGGCAGAAAAGAGGGCCTGGAAAATCCTTTTCTAAAAACTGTTAATACCAAAGAAATGTCTGGGTTTTCCTCTGAGTGCTTTGGAACATCAGTCTCCTGGGACACAAAGCATCTTGGTGCCTCTACACTGACAGTAATATGAGGTAAGGAGAGCTGGGAGGTGGGGATCCAGGAGTGCTTGGACACCCCCAGACTGGTTGGGGTCCTGATAGCAATTGTGAATGAGAGGTTTGGTCACCTGCCGTGCTGGTTGCTCCTGAGAGGCCATGTCTGCCGTGCATCATGTCTGCCATGCATCACATCATGGGATTAGGTCCTCTTGCCAAACAGTTAGCTGTGGAGAGTGGCAGCAGGGCACAAGGGAGAGGCAGGGACTTCAGCATGTCCACCGCGTCTCCGATCTTTCCCTCTGCAGGGCTCCCCAACTGATGCCTTCAAGAAAACTGGGGCCCCTTTAGTTTCTTTCTAAACCTTGTTCAACCCAAGGCTCTGGGCAGCTCTAGGGCGTCCCCCCCCCCTCCCATCACCTGCAGAGTCCATCTTCAGGCCTCAGAGGCCCCAGAGCCGCCAACCCTTTGGCTAAGTCCGCACTCAATCCTGTTCATTGAGCAGGTCTGTCTTCCCCGTCATTAGAATAGAGTGGCCGGGACATCATGAGCCGTAAACTCCATTACTCTGGGATGTCTAGGCGTGAATGTCTTGACATATGCCTCCTTCCACCCTTGCCTGGAGGTGCAAGTTCTAAGCCAAGGAAATGATGTGTTAATGGCAAGACCTTGAGCATAGGACAGGCCAGTGGGAGAGTTTGGGGTGAGGAACCCCTTCTGAAGTTAGTTACCGGAGTCAGTGGTTCTGTCTCTGGATGAGAAAGCTCCACACACCCTCCAGACACAGCACGGGTGCGCCTCTGGGTCGCAGACCCATCAGGCTGTGAATGCTGAATGAGCGGACTCTGCGACAGGGAGAGGTCGGACAGGGACCGGTGCCAGCGGATGAACAAGTAACTAGTGTGAGCAGTATGAAATGCCCTTTCCTTGGTTCTTAGTGACTTTATTCAGACCAAAATCAAGTCAAGCCCAGTTGCAAGAATATTTCTTCATGATCCCAGAGCAGGCAAGTCTCCCTATGTGAATAGTCAGAAAAAAAATTATTACATTCACGTCCTGCTTGAAAGCCAAGTGAATGTCTAGATTTTGAATGCTTCTTCATTAAAGAACAACAACAACAGGCACGCATAAGCTTCACCTTGAATTAATTATAAGCCATGACTCTGAAAGAAGACCTGAACAGAGGCCCCCTGGACCAGTTGGAAATGGCTCATATCACTGTCAGAGGTTCCAAGGCAGGGTCCTTCCTCAGCCCTGTCACCCCCATTCGTCCTGATGGCATCTCCCTGTGTGTCATCACCACCTTGGTGAGTTCCCCATCTTCTTCCCCATTGACATCAGTCATCTCCCCCATTCTGCTCAACACTGAAATCTGGCTCAGCAGCCCCTCCTCCGGGCAACTTCTCCAGCCTATCTTTTTGGGCAGTTGGTTACCCCCTCCTCAGTGCCCCCAAATGGCAGGCCCCTGTGGGGTTTATTTGTGGGTCCGGCTTCCCAACAGGCTGTGAGCTTCTCAAGCCCTGGACTGATTTTTTATCTCTGTCTCCTTAGTGCCCAACACGTGCCTAAAAGCTAGCAGGTTTTCAAAATTCACTTACAGAATGAAAGATTGAGATGCTAGCTCAACAGCGTGGAGCTTATCCGGGCACTCAAATTCCACTTGCCCTGCCTGCGCAGCTCCACGTGGACCCAGCCCTTCCTCCCTACACGTCCTACTATAGCTGCGGTAAATGTCAAGGCTCCTGTCTTCTCCTTTGTCCCTTCCCACCTCCAGCAAGTGGCCAATTCACGGTATAGTCCGTCTGGTAAATGAAGAAGAAAGGGCAGCTGTAGGAGGCATTTGAGAATAAACGCTACCAAGGCTTGATAGCAGACTGAATATATGAGTAGAAAATAGAGATGAAGGGAAAGCCAGGTGACCAGAAGGCTGCTGCTGACATTGGCAGGACAGCCAAAAGGAGACACCTGAGAACAAGATGGAGGAAAGGCTCAGTTCTGTGGAGGACAAGTTGACTTTAGGAGGTCAGCAGTGTTCAGAGGAGGATTTCCAACACATCTGTGGAAATACAAAACATGAATCCAAGAGAAGTAGTTTGCCCAGAGTTGGTCATGTGTAATTTGGAGTCACCCACATTAAGATGAAAATTGAAGGCATACAATACTATCCACTTGAGAATTCCAAGGACAAGAGAGTGGATCAAGGAGAGTAAAGCACCATCATATATTGGGGGCAGTGTGTGCGGTGAGGACCCCAGGAATAAGTCGACATAACAGTGCCATGTTAGAGCCTGAAACAAAAGAAAAAATCAATAACTGATCCTATGTTAATTTTTTTTTAATTTCTTAGATTATTTTATTGTTTTGACAGAGACAGAGAGAGTCAGAGAGAAGGGGGAGGGCCCAGAGCAGTCTCCATAGTTGCAGATCATCAGTTTTCAACATGGTTTTGTTCCACACAGGTGGGTGGGGGCCGCGCAGGGTGGGGGAACCAGGCAGGAGGCCTCCCGCATGGGAGGTCCTCCCCCGTGAGCTGGGGGCCATACTCGAGGTTGAGAACCAAACTGGGGGCCTCCCACATGGGAATCACACCCCAGTTCAGCATATGGACCCACACAACCCGGGGCCAGGATTCGATCCTCGGACCCCAGTGCTACAAAGCAAGCGCTTAACCTGCTGAGCCATCCCAGCTTCCCCTATTTAAAATGTTTATATTTTACTCATCAAAGGGTTTTGTATTAATTTTTATTTTTAGAAACCTTTCATTAGAATGTTACTTCTCTTGAGACACACGATAGGATGTGACAGTCCAGCAATGTCCTTCCTAAGAAAAGGAAGCCGGAGGCAGTGAGCCCCCTGGACAGAGCCCAGGTGCTGGCTCTCACCTGCCTGGATTCAAATCCTGTCTCTGATGTCACTTAGGTGTCTGATCTCAAGCCTATCACTTCACTCTCCTAAACTTGGTGTCGTCACCTAAAAAATAACTCCTTTCTGGTAAAGTCGTCACAGTGCCTGCCCCAGAGGTGATTCCCAAAGCTTGGTCCCCACCCCTGAGCATCTGCAGTGGTGAGGAGGAAAATGGAGAGGCTGGACACAGGGGATGGCAGTGGTCACGAGGCGTCCAGGGAGGGGAGAGCGGCGGTGCAGGAGGAAAACCAGACACCATCCCTTCCACGTCTGACAGACTGACAGAGCTGCTCAGAATCGGGACCACCCACCCACTGTCCACACCTCATACACTGCATCACGTTCTCTGTTTTCATCTGGGACTTCCTCCCCTTTGTGTGGGAGGTAGACGGTCGAAACTTTCACTCCCACAGGGCAGGACAGGCCCTGTGCTCAGAGGCGTGGTGGCCTGACCGACATCTGACCCAGTCCACTCTCCCAGCCCTGTCCCCTGATGCAGCATCACAATCCCTTTGATCAGTCCCTCTCCGCAGTGACAACCCACAGCCGCTCTGTGGCTCCCAGGGGGCTGGGGAGAGGCCACATGGGGGAGGGGGACTCAGCCACCATTTCCTACCCAACCATCTCTCTTCAGCAGCCTGGAGCTCCCCAGTAGTTTTTCCCTGGTGGAAAATGTCCATGTTCGGTGTCTGCCCAAAGGAGAATCTCTATGGAAAGTCTGAGAAAGATTCCCTCTGGCTGGGGATGTGAAAAGAGCCTGCGCCTTTCCCATTTGGAAAAAAAAAAAGAACATACTTGAGACACGGTTATTTTTGTCTCCGATTCAGAGGGGCTGACTTGAACAGTGCTCGCTCAACCTGCATTCCCATCACTCTGTTGGTAAAAGTAGACAGTACGGGTCATGCAGAGGTGACCCCGGCCCCAAGATGCTCATGTCTCTTCTCAATTTCCTTTTTTTTTTCCCATTTAGTAGATATAGCCTACAAATAATAAAAAGTCTTATGTATACAGCTTGATGAATTTTTATAGATGTATATAACCATGTAACTACCTCCCAGATCAAGATAGAAAACATTTCCAGGACCCCAGGTGGCTCCCTCGGGTCCCTTTCCAGTCAATACTCACTCCCCGAAGCTAACCAATTAGTTTTGCCTGTTCTTAAATTCCACATTAATGGAATCATGTAGTACGTATGCTTGACCATTGGTTTCATTCACCCAACATAACATCCGTGGGATTCATTCATGCAGTCACATTTGTATTAGTCTGCTAACACTGACATAGCAAAATTCCACGGACTGGATGTTTAAAAAACAAATTTTTTTTTCTCACAGTTCTGGAGGCTGGAAGAGATAAAGGTGTCGGCAGGGTTGGTTTCTTCTGACACCTTTCTCCCTGGCTTGTAGATGTCTGTCTTCTCCCTGTGGCTTCACATGGTCTTCCCTCCATGTATGGCTGCATCCTAATTTCCTCTTTAATATAAGAACACCTGTCATATTGGATTATGGGCCACCAAATGACCTCATTTTAACTTAATTGCCTCATTAGAGATCCTATCTCCAAATAGTCACATAAGTACTGGGGGCTAGGACTTCTCAATGTGAATTTGAGGAGGGGGAGACAATTCAGTCCATTACACATATAATACTGGTTTGCTTGGGTTTTTTTATTGCTGAGTTGTATTCCACTATGTAATTCTACCATAATTTATTTATTCTGTCTCTTATCAATAGACATTTGAATTATTTCCAATTTGGGATGAGTACAACATCGCTGCTATCAACACTGATAGCACATGTCTTCTAGTGAATATATGTGCTCATTTCCAGGGCTTATATACCCAGGAGTAGAATGGCTGCATCATAGGTATGAGTATGCATGGCTTTAGTAGATACTGCCAAGCAGCTTCCCAATGCAGTTGTATACTTCTATGACAACATATGAGAGGTCTGGTTGCGCCATACCTTTGCCAACACTGGTATTATCACTCCCTGGTATTTAGTCTCTCAAAGAATCTTAAAGATGGTTTCTAAGCAAATCTGTCTACAAAGTCTATGCTCCCGGGAAATGTGGAGACCATTCACCCTATAAATCCATAAATAATTCCAATTTCCTTTGGGCCAAGAGCTCGGATCTTCTGCCTCCACCCCACTACTACTCAGGAAAACCTGTGTCTTGAGGTTTTTAATGGGAAGTTTTCCCAGTTGGGACTAGCACAGCATGAGGAGGTGGTGGAGGTATAAGGCCAGTTAAGGGACTAAAGGAGGAAAAGGAATAGAAGAGGCGAAAAGCAAGGTGCAGTTAAAAGAGTTGTTTCTGGACATCTAGAAATGAGGCTATGGACGTACCTGTCAGAGAGAGAGAGAGAGAGAGAGAGCTTAGAAGAACCTCTCCAAGATTGCCTGCTAGTTCTTTGCTGACAGTTCTGGCCAGCATTATCTGAAGGAAATCCTCAGAGACCTCCCATCGGGGCTCCACTGGAAAGCTTCTCAGAGCAGACCCTTCAGAACAGTCTTCACCCTGCAGGTCATGGATTCAGGACACACCCTCCACTCTCCAGTTCCCTCCCCCACCCTGCCTACTGTAGACCTTGAAATTCCCACAGAGAGGAATATTTCTCTGGCTCACAACATTGTTTTTCCTGGTGTCTTCAAACCTCCAATGACTGTCTAGATCTGAAAGGAACAGAAAAGTAACCACAACTTATCCAGATCCCCAAACTCAAGTCTGGATTCTCAGAGCCAGCAGCACAGGGTCTATTTAGAAAAACATAAAGCAAATCCTTATCTTTTTCCTTAGACCAAAATAAAACCCAGTTGTAGCAAATTTTTAAGTGTAAAAAATAAACCATGGAAGTATTAAAAGGAAAAAAAAAATGGTAAATGTATTTATAATCCTGGAGTGCAAAGTTCTTTCTAAACAAGATAAAACAACAAACAAACAAACAAAGCCAGAAGCCATAAAGAAAATGATTGATACATACAACTACCTAAAAATCAAAATTGCTTGAAGGATGAAAAATACCATGAAGAAAATAAAAAAATAAACAGCAAACTGGGAGTAAATTTTAGAACACATCTGTCAAAGGGCTGATTTTCCAAATTAAAAAAAAAAAAAAAGAATTGTACAAATCAGAAAGGATCTAACAGCTCCACAGAGAAACATGGAGGAAAGTGTAATAACAGGAGATTACAAAAGAAGTAATGCAGATGTCCAATATACATAAGAAAAAATGCTTCACCTTAATCCTAAATAAGTAAATACAAATTAAAACAGTAAGATATCTTTTCAAATGACTGCACTGTCAGGGATGCAAAAATATGTAACAGGAGCCATTTGATGGGAGTTTGGGGAAATAGGCGTGCATGTGCACTGTTAGTGGGAGAGTGTATTGATGGAGCCCTTCCAGAGGACAATTTGGCAGCACCACCAAATTATACAACTCACCTAGCATTTGATCCAGCAATTCCACTGTTAGCAAATTAACCTCTCAATATGGAGACAAAAGTGACCACTACATACGTTCACGATGTTTGTTACAGCTCTGCTTTGTAGAAACAAAAAACAAAACAAAACAAAACAAAAAAACTGGAAGTAATCTAAATTTCAACCAATAGGGAAATGGGCAATAAATTATAGTATATTTATTGTAATAGAATACTCCATGCCTGTAAAAAGAATTACAAACCTGTGTGTAACGATGTAAATAAATCTCTAAGATATACTAAGTTAAGAATGCAATTCACTGAATAGTGAGTGAGGCTTTGCATAAATAAAAAAACTTGAGAGTATCACAGGAGTGTTTTTAGCTACAAATACTAAGAAACCTGAGTAACAGTGGCTTAAACAATAAACACATTTAATTATCCAGCGTAAGTAGAAACCTCTGATCTTTCTGCACCTCTGTCCCTGAATGTTTGAATTATTATCATTTTCTGTTACAAGATAACTGTCTCTGCTTTAGGCACCATATGCCCATTAAAGGCAAGAAGGTAGATTTAAGCAGTGTATGCTCTTCTCATTCCTGTCTCATAATCATGGACCAGAACTGTGTCACATGACCCCCTCACCTTACAGTTACAAGGATTTCTGGGAAAGTGAGTATCTAGCAAAAAGGAACATAGTACCATGATTGACTTAGCTAACCATGATTTGTCTTCAGAGGCTGGGCAAAGTGCCACCCTAAACATACTCCTCAACAGGGATTATCTGGATGATGATTTATCTTTTATTAGAATAACAATCAATTATTTTAAGCCAAATTGTAAAAATATCTAATGAATAGGTGAATAAATTAATAAATTGAAAAATGAATAGGTGAATAAACAATCAAACAGGCTAGAGGTATGCCCATCTGGTTGGCTTACTGAGAGCCAAGGATAGATGATAACCCATATGCTAGTGACTCCAGGTGGGAGCAATTTAAAGCATCTGCCATGAGAGGTCAAACGGCAATTTTCAGAAGAGCACAGTGTCTGTTTTAAACTTCTAGACCCCTCCCAAAGGGCTACCAATGGAAGCCAAAATTTACCAATAGCTTAGTCTTTTTTTTAAGGACATAAGTTGCACCCATGTCTCCTTCAGAAGATTGGGGGCTCCCCCAAGGGCCCAGTTAAGTTTTATCCAAGATACTGACTCCAGTGAGGTCTAATTAGCCCAAGCTACTGATTAGCGCCCCCTGCTGGAGAAAGGAGTGATCTCACAAAATGCCCTAAATCAGAGCAGGATCTAGGTTCTTACAAATGTCACACTTTCTAGGGGGAAGCCGGGATGGCTCAGTGGGTTAAGCACTCACTTTTTACAGTGCCTGGGACGAAGATCAAATCCTGGCCCCGGCCCGTGCGGACCCATGTGCTGAACTGGGGAGCTCCTCCAGTTCAGTTCTCTCTCTCTCTGTCAAAAACAATAAAAATAATAATAATAAAACAAATGTCACACTTTCTAGCAAATCTCTTCACCTTAATGGTACTCGTTTCCCTCAGTTGCCAGATGGTGCAAGTAGATCTATAATCTCAAAGGGGTTTGTAAAGTAGCAATTCTAAACAAACGTTCTCCCCCACCACCACCACCACAGCCTCTGTGAAATTCACCCTCAGAGATTCTGTGGATCCTGAATTCAAATCCCAGCTTCCTCCTTGCCATTTGTGACCTTGAACAAGTTAATGAACCCCTTTGAATTCATTTACTCATCTAAAAAAAAAAAAGTTGGTGAAATTGAAGGTGAAGAGGTTCATCTGGTTTCAATTCCAACTCAACCTACCCTGTCTGGGGTTCCAAGTGGCCTCTGTGTGACCAAACCCAGTGGGCACTCCTTGTCCTGACCTTACTTCTTTGCAACATCTGACAGTGTTCCTTACATCTTCCTCTCCTTCTTGAAACTTCTCCCTCCCCTTCATGGATTCTAACCTCCCCTGGTGTTCTCCTCCATCCCTAGTCACTCCCTGCTCTCTCATTCTCCCTCATGGCATCTTCTATTACCCTCTAAATGTCAGTGTTTTTAAACACATAAAAAGATGCTCAACCCCACTCACAATAAAAGGAATGAAAGTTAAAACATGAGGTCATTTTTCACCCCTCAAATTAGCTAGAAATGAAGAGTTTGGCAACAAGCTATGGGCAATAACATACATAGCGAGACAGGCCCTCTTGAGCATTGTAGAAATGTAATTGGTAAAAACCCTTTGGAGGGCAATTTGGCACAGTCAATGTGAAGTGTATGAGAGGATTTAATCCAGCAATCCCATTTATAGGAATTTGATTGTACTAGAGATATAACGACTAGACTTATATCCAATGCGCATTCTCTCCTTCTTTATAACGGATCCTGGTTTTGTTGGCAGAGCAATGAGCCAATCTAAAAGATGTGTTCCAGCCTCCCTTGAGATAGGAATGGTTGCTTGACACAAATCTGGCCAATGAGATGCGAGCAAAAAGAAAGAAAGAGGAAGGAAGGAAGGAAGGAAGGAAGGAAGGAATGAAGAAGGAAGGCTTCCAGGAAATCCTCTTAAAAGAGTAACAGACTCAGCTAATGGTACACCCTTCTCCTCTTTGTTGTCTTCCCTCTTGCCTCCTGCTGGAATGTGGATGTGATAACTGGATCTGGAGCAGCCATCTTGTGAACAAGAAAAAGGACATGAAGACCTTACCATGATATCACTGAGTCACTAAACTAATGCCAGCATTTGCTGACCCAAAATTCCTTATGACATGACAAAAAAAATTAACCTCTATATTGTTTGAATCTCTGTTGTTTGAGTTTACACTTGCATGCAGCCAAAATCAATTTCTAAATAATGTCTGTATATACAAAGATACTTTTGCAGTGTTGTTTATATTTTAAAAGCCTGAAAACATACTAAATTACCACTTGCAAGAAACTAGTTAATTAAATTATGGAGTATGCATAGATGGAATACTAACTATGCAG
This sequence comes from Craseonycteris thonglongyai, assembly GCA_004027555.1. Classification (NCBI taxonomy): domain Eukaryota; kingdom Metazoa; phylum Chordata; class Mammalia; order Chiroptera; family Craseonycteridae; genus Craseonycteris; species Craseonycteris thonglongyai. The sequence continues at coordinate 26,836 of PVKE010001415.1, forward strand.
CTATATAAAAGAATGAGGGAGATTTTTACTAGTAAGGAATAATCGCCAAGATATTTAGTTAAGTTTTAAGAGAAAGATGTAGAAAAGTAAACATAATATGCTAACATTTATATAAAATTCCTTTATAGGCTTAGAACATTTCCAGAATATATAGGACACTGATATGCCTGTAAGGATGGGGCCTGGGTACTTGCCATATACCCTCTTACATTGCTTAAATGTTCCCCATGTGCATATTTTATCTTCCCAAAAAGTCTATTAGAATTGTACTGCGGCATCAAAGCGAGGCAGAGAGGGAGAGAAAGAAAGAGAGAAGAGGGAAAGCCGATGATTTCTATGGCATTCTCATCCCTTCGTTCTTTTCATTTCACGACCCCATCCTATGGCCTCAACTGCCACATATATTAATACGTGACTGGGCCCATACCTGAATAATCAGTTGTGAGCCCTGGGCTAATGAATGCTGCACTTATCTATCTGACCATCCTCTGGACATAGAGGTCCCACAGGCACCTGGATTCGGCATATCCAAGCCTGCAATGCTGCTCCTCCACCTGTGGTCTCAATAAAGTGCTCCAGCCTTCATCTAGAGATGCCTACTCAGTGGCATTGCCATCTGTGAAAAGAGGAATCGCTCCAAGTCCTGCTTTCTACCCTTTGTCTCAAACTTTCTCCCTCCCTCTCCCATCTGGCTTCCTTGGTCTCCCTAGAGATCCTGCGCTAGTCAGAACCTTCCAAGAGAATAGCCAGATGCCCAAACTCTCATTAGAGGCCCCTTCCTTTGCCCCTCTGTAGCATGCACCAGTCTCGTCATTTCTTGTTCACTGTCTTCCCTCCTAGACTCCAGTTCCCATGGGAAGACGGACCACTTCTGGGTTTTTCTCTGCTAACCCCCTTATATTGATAGCAGGAGCTGGTAGCAGGGGTCACACACCAATTGCACAAACTAAAAGATGTGGCCATGATCACACATCCGATCACGTCCCATCCATTCCTCTTCCCCACTGGCTCCAAAACTATTCCCTTCTCTTCCGCTGCAAAGCCACCATCCTGATGCAGGCCCGGCCCTTTTCCACCAAATCGTAACCACAGTCCTCAACAGGACTGCCCAAGTCCAACTTGGCCCCTCTGTTACTGATGTCAGAATGAAATACGTCCAGTGGTAATCTTGTCACATCAACCACCAGACAAATAATAATAATAATAAATAAACTATTGCAGAGGCTCACTGTTATGTGTAAACCCTTTACAGCTTCAAAGCCTCCAAAAGTTCCTCCCACTTCTGAGCCTGTCTCAAAGCCTTGGCAGCAGTCACACAGAACCATTTATACTTCCTCAAAAATGTCAGTGCTTCAGAGCTCTGGGTCTGCATGCACATTCCTTTCTCTCCATGAAACACTGCCATTTCTCATAACCACCTTTTAATTTTCCTTTTAGTTATATCCTTGAAACTTAGCTCAAGGGTTACCTCCTCCAGGCAGCCATCCATGACACCCAACTTGATAAAAGCTTAGTGTCCACCCCTTCAGACCATGAGCTCTTGAAGGAAGGGGTCACATTTCACTTGACTTATATGCCTAGTGTCTATAAAAGTGCCTAGTAAATGTTTGTTGAATGATTTGCTGAATGAATGAATGAATGAGTGAATGGGTTCTTGCTAGAATAAAATGAGGCATGTGTAATTACCCAATACCATGTCAGGTACTTAGTTATCCACCAAATTAACTTTCATTCCTTCCTTTCACTCTCCGGTGACTCAATTTCCCCTGGTTTTGTGGGTACAACTGGGGTCTCCTTGACAGGAAGCATGCATATGCTGCTGGTCCTTGGCCCCTTCTGCCCCTGAAGCATGTCCCCACCCACCTTGCTTGCTCCGTGATCTTGAGAGTCCCCAGAGGGTCTTACAAAACTAACTCATCAACTACCTTCACCGAATCACGTCTGCCATGTGTTTCCTCTTTGGACCTAATCCCATCCTTAGGACCCACAGAGCCACTGTGTCCTGGGCTCACAGGACAGTGCAGGTGACCCCGCCCAGGGTGCTGTCTCAATGCTCCTTAGCTTATGTTCACAGCCCCTCACCAGGCTCAGCCAGAGAGGGGTACCCCAGGCCCCACTGCCCTGTCCATCCCGTCTTCCCTGCTCTCCCAAGCAGACTCCTTCCTTCCACACCCACTGAGGGGCTCCCATACAGCCCCTGGGCTCCAGGCGGCCCGGTCCCTTCTTCTCGCGACTCCAGGGCTAGCCCACCTCTCCGAGCCCACTTCTGCCTTGCGCGCCTGGCCTTGATTCCTGGGGCCCTGACTGTGCAGCTGGATCCCTACAGCTGCCAAGAGGACAGACTAGACCGAGCTGATGCCTCTCACTGCTTCGCTCTAGATCTGAACCATGACCCAGGGGGGAGAAAACAAAGAAAGAAAAGAAAAACAGAGAGAGAGAGAGAGAGAGACGAAACCACAGGAACAGGCCGTCCTTTCCCGTTGCCTCTCTAACTCTGTCAGGGGCTTGGTCCAAAAGAGGCTTTACTTGGTCAAACTATGTGTTTTTCACTGAAAGAAAATGCCATACAAGACATATGATTCACATTTGGCACAGCAGGCAGCGGGAGAGGGACCTTGCCTTTGTCAGGCCTTCATAAGGAAACTGGAGTGGGGTGGGGAGGGCCCAGAACCCTCATGATCCTCAGGGAGACAGGGACATATCCCCAGGGGCACCCTCAAGTCTGTGCCCTGCATCAGGCCACAGTGGCCAGTATCATCTGCTCTCACTTCCCAGTTGGACACCCAGCGCTGACCTCACACCAGCCCCCTGCACCGAGTAGACCGGCAGCCTGGAAGCATGAAGGCCATAAGCAAAGGAGACCAGAATGGGACATCCATCCCCCAAGCAGAAGAGGCACCCAGAGCTAGTGCAGGCTGCAGGGACAGGAGCGTCCCCTCTGTTCTGCCCATACGTGCTCCTTCTCCCATCTCCCTCCACACAGCATCCCATTTACATCCAGTATGACGTACCTCCAAACAGGGAAGAGGCTCCCTGTCTACTGGGTGAAAAGAGTTAGAGACAAGGCCTATCACAAACTCAGGACGCACTCCTTCTGGTGCATTTCAGGAGCTCCCAGACCGGCCCAAATGAGGTGTGGATCTCCAACATGACAGCTCCATTTCATTGACTTGAGGTCTGAAAAATCTGGGGGAAGGAGTATACCCATTCCCTAGAAGGTTTTGGTAAGAAGAGTAGGGTATGATCACAAAGACACCAAACATCCAGTGTCCAGTATGATGACAGAGATAGCAGGAGGGGAAGAAGGGGGACGTGAAGGTGTGCAGAGAAAGGGTGGAGGAAGGGAAGCTCCAGAGAAGTCGGAAGGAGAGGAAGCCGGGAGCCATAGCCCAGTCCACCCGCCTTCCCTGCTGGTCACAGAGGCCCAGGGCCCGGCTGGACCAGAGCAGTCAGCAAAGCCTTTCTGGAGGAGGTAGGATTTGAGGGGTCCTCTAAGGGAAGATCAATGGAAAGCAAACATCTCACATTCACTTCCTGGACCAAAGCAAGAGGACGCACCATCCCAAACTGTCTCCAGTAGAAACGAATGCATTTCACCTGACAAGAGAGAGGCTCAGGGAGGTGAGCTTTGGCAAGCAGTTTCTTATATCAAAAGCAGAGAGCTGGCTCCCAGGGCAGCAAAGTGGGAATGAGGAGGATGGAAATAGTGGGCCAGGGGGAGGGAAAAGCCAGCACGATGAACCAGGGCAAATGAGCTGAAGAGCAAGAAGCAGAAATGCGCACAGAGGCCACTGAGAACTGTTGGAAAGATTGGCATGGCAGAGCAGGAAGCAGAAGGGACCCTAAAGACCAAGTGTGCCCACCTCACAGCTATGGCTGGCACCAGTCCTAAGAGATGAGTAGGTGAGTGTCCTGCAGTCTTATTAATGTGTCCAATGTCTTTGGTCCCCTGCAAGTCTTGGGACTACCTCTGGTCTCAGTCTCAGCCTGGCATCAAAAGCCCTGATGTTTGCTTTTCTCTTCAGAACCTGATATCCTGAACACTAACGGGCCCTTCCCAAGCAAAAGTTCTAAAGGGTCTCCGCCCTTGCCTCTTCCCTTATAGAGCCCATCAGGCATCGCGCGCTTTCCCTTTCCTACTCCCCAATGTGGAAAGAGCCCCAGATAAGGAGCCCAGTTCGGATCAGGGCTGGGGACAAGCTGGCACTCACCTCTGGGCCTCTCTGTCCTCCATGAGGAACATGGGAGCCATAGCACCTGCCCTGCCTGCGTCACTTGGCGCTTGAGGATGGACTGAGGTAAATGCACAAGAAAGCTCTTTGGAAACTTGCAAATGCGGTGGAGCTTTATTATGATTATTATTCATGTCTGATTTTGCCGCCTCTGTGGAGCCCCAGCTCAAGTTTGTGCCTACACGATGCCAAAACAACCAGTCAAATCCATCAAAAAGTCACTCAATTGAGTGGGAAAAATGTAGGCGTCTCTGTTGTTGCATGCTATCAAAAAATAAAGCCACCAGCATTCATTGGCGTTTTTGAAAATGTGCAGTGGGTTGTTCTAGGCACTGTTTTTGAGTTTTTCTAGGATGTTCACCTCCTATGAACTAAAAAAAAAAAATGATGATGGGAAAAATCAAGCCCCTCCATTGTTTCCCAGGAGTGCATATGGCCTCAGGATGCCAGGCTTAGGGAGGGGAGACAGGAATTCTTGCAGGAGAGAGCCATCTTGTGTCACTCTTGACCTCAGTCATAGCGGATCTTAGACCAGTGTGTTGTTTTCTGTTGGCAAGGTCACCTTCTCCAGCTGAGAAGCAACTTTGGAAGGTCCTCCTGTGGCTTACATCAAAAGCAGGAGACACCTGGACAGTTAGCAAACCAGCAAAGGCTAAAGAAACCCTGGCCCTGACCACGGGGGCTGGAACCCAGGAGACAAACACCAAAGATACAAGGCCTTACATCTGGGAGGAGAGAAGATTCTAAGAGAAGAACATGTTTTTAAATATAAATGTCCCAAGAGGGTTGCTTCAGAAAGGCAAGTAACTCAAGCCAGTTCATTTTGCTCCATGTGAGCAATTCCACAAAGCATTTTGCTGGGGGGAAATATGAAATTTAATTTTTAAGAGGAGGTTTGGCTATTTTCCATGAATTTTATTTATGCAGGCCTCTCCAGCACACCATTCTTATCAGGGGTTATCGGCCTCTGAAATGAAGTTTCTGGATGGAAATGAGAAGATATACGAGTGAAAAACCAAGTCACGTCCCGAATTTAATTCTATCGGTTAACAAGTCTTCCCTGAGCTTCCATGCATTCCCAATCCCTTACAAGAGGTGGGTGGGAGGTGGGGTAGGGCAGGAGAGGGGAACTGTGAAGGAGTTAGCATGAGACAGGCTGAACAAGGTCTATGCCATAGGGCAGTAGGAGTTCAGAGCCAACGATTGGCTGGAGCTGACTCCATGGAAAAAGTAGATCTTCAGATAATATTTGGAATGAGATTTGAGGAAACACTCAAGTGCCTCTATCCAAATATCTAACTTGATGATTAGTAGCATACTGTTTGAAATGAGACTCGGAAGATGATTACTGTAGTAGATATGGCCAGTGTTCCACCCATATCCCCTTAGGATCACCTATTTCATAACTTCCACATGTCAGCACCTGCAACTCTTTTCTTGGGGGCTCCCTTGGGCTGATGAAGCTCTTCTTGCATGAATAGGGGGCAGGCTACAGTGACAAGAAATTAGCACCCACCCCAGCAGCCACACCAGTCACTCATAGGAATGTATGTATAGATACCACACCTCCCTCACCCCATCCATGGGATAACTGAGGTTCCTGTTCTTCCACAGTCTCCCAGAACTCCCAGATGGATTAAGCCCCAGTTGCCCAGTGGTAACTGGCTTGACAACTCACCTTTATTGGCTGTCTTCCCTTCTCTTTCTCACTTCCCTATTCCTCCACCAGTGATTTCTGGAACCATATCTCAAATAAAGTATTATACGTGTACTTGAATCTTTGCCTCAGGGTCTACTTCTTGAGGAACTCTAATTGAAATTCTACATATATTTTTATCATCCTTTCAAGTTTAATTTCCTATTTTTTACCCTATTTAATCTTCCAGTGCCTGAGAAAATGGGAATTGTTCTCATTTTTCAGATGATGGAATAGATATCCTGAAAATTAAAATAACCAGCTGAAGCTCACATGCCAAGTAACTGACATACCCTGGATTGTGTCTAACATCTATTTGCTGACTCTTGGTCTGATAGTCTCTCCAACAAACACCAGTGCCTCAAGTCCTTCCCTCTCTACGTACACCCTGCACAATAATGTGGTCCTAAAGTCCATGTTGGCAGTGTCCTGGCAGGGGGGCTTTATGGAATGACACATTTCCTAAGACTTGGCATATCTAGGCTATAGATAATATATTTATGTTACCTTTACATACGAACAACAACTCAGTGAAGCCAAGAATTCTTGGGTTGCAATCTTAGAACTCTGCTGCTAAATAATTTCTGGAGTAGTGGAAATTATCTGTGGATGCTAATAAAAGCATAACACTTATTATTGAAAAATAATGGGTAAACAAAGATAAACCCTTTCTAACTAAATCAATGGGATTTGTAAAATTTAAAAAGAAGTATATATTGTATAGCACTTTGCAAGCATGCATCTATTTTTCACAGCATATCCATCATAGTCTCTCAAGGTAATGATAGATATAACATCCACTTAAGAAGTGATACTGTAGCATTTACTCCACTTTCTTTATCAGTGAGAAAGCTGAGTCCAGACTGAATTTAAGATTCTCGTGATTACACTGGACCCACTTGGATGACGCAGGATATTCTCCTTACCTGGGACTGAGCAGCAGATGCTCACTGACTGTCTCCAATGGGACAGGATGATAGTTACACAGGTGAGTTCACTTTATGAAAATTCAGCAACTTATTTACCTATGGTTTGTGCATTTTTCTCTGTGTATGTTATACTTTAATAAGAAATTTATTTGAAAATATTCTATTGTGTGGAATATTTGGAATTAAACACAGATACTGTTCTGCATCTTTCTGTAGCTCCCAGTTGGCTTTCTAGCTGCAGCTCATGTCCTCGATCCTCACTCTCTAGTTCTAAGCTCACCAGCCTTCATTTGGTGCCAGGAATGCCAAGATTTTCCTGGCCTGAGAACTTTCTACATGCTTCTGCCTGACATGAATTTTCTGCTCCTCATGAACCTGGTACTTCTAAAAATCCAATCTCAGTTGAATGTCACCCTCTGAGACAGGCCTACCTTCACTACTCTACCTAAATTGCCCTGTCCCCTCCATGGTCCTGTCACAGTGCCCTGTGTGTGTTCTTCATTTTACTAGATTCACTGCATTTTTGTCTTTTTCATCTGTCTCCCATGATAGATTATAAGATTCATGAAAGTCAAGCCTGTATCTTACTCTACATTTTATCCCCAGGGACTGGTAAAGTGATTGATAAATAATGTACATATGTAATACATATTTGTGGAATGAATGAAGAAGTGAAAGGCAAAGCACAACCCAAAAGTGGAGCAATAATGTGGCCTTTCAGTCACCATGGCCAGACAGTGAGGTTTTGTTGGCTGAATCCTGTGGCCCCCGCACAAGCAGCCTCACTAAGCAATGACTGGAGACTTCAGATTATAGTTCCTACTACAGCCAACCTCTTAAAGAGAAGGAAATGCATTCAACAGCACAATGAAAGGAACAAAGCCACTATCATTCCTGCCATCTCCTCTCCCCTGCCAGCCTGGGATGTCTGTGGCATCACAGCGTCTTGATTCCTAACCCAACGGCACGGGGCAGTTCTGGCTTGTCAGAGGATCTGACTGTCAAAGTCTCTGTGTGCAGACGTGATGATGCCTTCCTCACACAGCAGGGAGAAACAACAGGCTGTAATTTTGCCCTGGCCCCCTATTATCAAAGCCTCACCACTTTTTTCCAACCTTAGAATACACCTAAAAGTACTCCCCTCAAGTTACCAGGTACAGCTGGGAAGGTCTCTCGCTGCCAAAGCAGATGTTGGGAAAGTAGGAAATCTTAAAGCCAAGCGACTTGCAGATGGGGCCTGCATCACTGACTCGGCCCCTCATTGGTACCTGTCCTTGCCCTGCCCTGACCAGTCACCTGCCTATAGCCCAAGCCCTCACCGGAGTATAGCTCAACCCTGCACTCTCCAGATGAATACACTCCAGCCTGACCCTCACCCTGACCTCAGCCTGGCCTCAGATGGACCCCCTAATCCCAGGCACAAACAGTCCTGCCCTGGAACATACCTCTTATTTCCTTACCCAGACTATGAACTTTCTTGGTCAAGACACCAATATCTCCTCAAAGACTGAATATACAAGCATACAATGGCCACATCATATATGACATTAGAACTCTGACCCACTATCTGCGGTAACCAGTCCAGGAAGCCAAACCCCCACCCTTCTCCATCTATCAGTCCAGAATGGTCGGAATTGGTCAATGACTTCCAACTTTCTTATTTTTCATACCTGCTTCTAACTCAGGACCAGCCAGAGAAAGGCAAATATGCTCCCCAAACTCCAGCCCTGTCTCTTCCTCCTTATCCTTCCAACTGTCCCCTTGCAAACCCCCATTGACTCCACCCTCCTCTTTCCTTGTCCAGTCCCTACCCTGTCCCAACAGCTCCTAAGATCTTTAAATGTCAGTTGCCTCTAAAGATACATGAGCCAGGCATGCAGACAACTGCAGAATTTAAACCTTGGGCCAGAGCTGAATTAACTATAATTAAGGATTTACCTAAACCAAGACAAGACCAGCAACTATTCATAGAAGAAATTAGAATTCTTAAAGATTTATTTTTATTGTTTTTGACAGAGAGGGAGAGAGAGATACAGAGACAGAGAGAAGGGGGAGGGCACAGAACAGTCTCCATAGTTGTACATCACTGGGTTTTCCACATAGTTTCACTCCACAGGTGGGCGCGGGGCTGCACAGGGCAGGAACTGGGCCGGGGTCTCACCCTGGTGAGAACTGAACTGGGGGCACTCCCCAGTTCAGCATATGGGTCCACTCAGGCTGGGACCGGGATTCAATCCTCGGTCCCCAGGGCTGCAAAGTGAGCGCTTAACCCACCGAGCCATCCCGGCTTTCCCAGTAGAATTCTTTTTTTTGAGTATATACGACCCAAGGTTACCTGACATTTATTAATTTTACATATGCTGCTCAAAAGCTCAGATACCAAATCCTAGATGACAAAAGCTGATTTTTTTTTTAAGATTTATTTTATTGTTTTTGACAGAGAGAGACAGAGGAAGAGAGAAGGGGGAGGGCCCAGAGCAGTCTCCATAGTTGTACGTCATCAGTTTTCCACATGGTTTCATTCCACACAGGTGGGCAGGGGCCACACAGGGTGGGAACAAGGCCAGGGATCTCCTGCATGGGAGGCATGCCCCTGCGAGCTGGGGGCCAAACTGAGGGCCTCCCACGTGGGAAGTTTGCCCAGATGAGAACCAAACTGGGGACACACCCCAGTTCACCATATGGATCCTCATGGGTCAGGGCAGGGACTTGATTCTCGGACCCTGGGGCTGCAAGGCAAGCGCTCAACCCGCTGAACCATCTGGCATATCTGACAAAAGCTGATTGAACTGACGTGGAACTGACCTCTTTCCACAATAAACCTGAAAGTCAAAAACAGGCTCAAAAAAGTAGGTTAAAATCTCCCAAAAGCCATGCCCAAAACATTCCTAATAAAAATTTACTGGCCCATGATTCAATCCTGCAAAAGAAAAAAAGCTAGGCTATGGTGCCCTGCTATTTAGTCAAACACTAGTCTAGATGTTGCTATGAAAGTATTTTGTAGATGTGATTACTATCTCTAGTTAATTGGCCTTAAATAAAGGAGACTTCTTCAAATAAGGTAGGTGGGCTTCGTCCAATCAGGTGATGGCTGGGGGAGCACAAATTTTGGTTTCCCAGAAAGAAGAAATTCTGCTCCAAGATGTAACATAAAAATCCTGCCCAAGTTTCTAGCCTGTTGGCCTGCCCTATAGATTTCAGATTCAAAACTGCAACTTCCATTTTTACCTAAATTTTCAGCCTGTCCTACAGCTTTTGAACTTGCCCGCCCCCACAACTGAGTGAGCCAATTTCTTCAAATTTAAATTTAAAGTAGATACACACACACACACACACACACACACATCTCCTATTGGTTCAATTTATCTGGACAACCCAACTGTTACAGCCCTGCAGATCAAGCAACTAGATGGGTCACTTCCCAACTGACTGCCTTTATTATTTTTATTTTAAAGATTTATTTTATTGTTTTTGACAGAGACAGAGAGAAGGCGGAGGGCCCAGAGCAGTCTCCATAGCTGTATGTAACCAGTTTGCGACATGGTTTCATTCCACACAGGTGGGCAAGGGCAGTGCAGGGAGGGAACCGGGCTGGGGGCCTCCTGCATGGGAAGCACACCCTAATTCAGCACATGGGTCTACACAGGCCGGGGGCCCAGATTCAATCCTCAATCCCCAAGGCTGCAAAGCGAGCGCTCAACGTGCTGAGCCATCCCAGCTTCCCCAACTACCTTTATTAATTAGGACAATTGTGGATATTGTAAACAGAAGGCACACTGATAAAATATCAACCCATTTTACAAAAGAAAACCAAGACAAAGAAAAGTCCCTCAATTTAGGTCAATGAAGGTGCTCCAAGGAAGGAAAAGGCATTCAATATCCTGCCTTACCCATAAATATCTAAGGTAAGTTAACTGTAAATATAGATGGTCACCCTCATCAATTTCTGGTAGATAGGGTATTCCTATTTCTACAATAAACCCTGCTTTGTTCAACTTCTTCCTCAGAGTAAATATACCACACAGGTGGCAGATATTTCAAATAGATCACAGAATTTCTCTGTCTCCAAGCCCATAACAGTAACTCTTGGGCACTTGACTGAAAATGTTTCCTTCCTGCTCTGTGATATCACCCCTGCAAATGTAATACAAAAAGGCTTATTTGCAAATGTCCGGTAGTCCTCTCTTAACCACAGTTTTAGTTACCCTTGGTCAACTGTGGCCCAAAAATATTAAATGAAAGTTCCAGAAATAAACAATTCATAATTTTTAAATTGTGCACCATTCTGAGAAGCGTGATGAAATCTCCTGAGTCCTGCTCCCTCCCACCCAGGACGTGACTCATCCCTTTGCACAGCATCTTCACACTGTTGACGCTCCTGCCCATTAGTCACTAAGGAGGCAGCCTGGCTGTCAGATCAACTGTCATGGTAGCACAGTGCTTGTGTTTAAGTTAACCTTTATTTTACTTGATAATCGCTCCCAAGTGCAAGAGTTGTGATGCTGGCAATTCAGATATGCCAACGAAAAGCCATAAAGTTCTTCCTTTAAGTGAAAAGGTAAAAGTTCTCATCTTAATAAGGAAAAGGGGAAGCTGGGATGTCTCAGCGGATTGAGCACTTGTATTGCAGCTCCAGGGTCCGAGGATCGAGTCCCCATCCTGACCCTGCCTGTGAACATCCATACGCTGAACTGAGGCGTGCTTCCCACCCCAGTTCATTTCCCCCTGGGGCAAGCCTCCCGTGAGAAGTCCCCAGTTCGGCTCCCAGCTGGGGTGTGCCTCTCATGCGGGAGGCCCCCAGCCTGTTTTCCACCCTGTGCAGCCCTCACCCCAACCTGTGAAATGAAACCATATCAAAAACTGATGATGTAAAACTATGGAGACTGCTCTGGGCCCTCCCCCTTCTCTCTATCTCTCTCTGACTCTCTCTCTCTCTCTCTCTCTCTCTCTCTCTCTCTCTCTCTCTCAAAAACAATAAAATTAATATTTTTTTAAAAATAAGGAAAAGGAAAAAAATTGTATGAAGAGGTTGCTAAGATCTATGTAAGCTGAGGACACATCTTCTATCCATGAAATTGTGATAAAGAAACAAGAAAATTTTGTCAGTTTTGCTGTCACACCTTAAACTATAAAAAGAGTGGCCACAATGCATAATACATGCTTAGTTAAGATGCAAAGCCATTAAATTTGTAGGTGGAAGACATGAACAGAAAAAGTGTTCCAGTGAACGGCAACATGTTTGACCAGAAGGCATTGAGCCTATATGAAGATTTCATCACAGATCCCCTGAAACAAGTAACAAGAAGCCATTTACTGCAAGTAAAGGAGGGCTACTCAGATTCAGGAACAGGTTTGGACTGAAAAACATAAAAATGACTGGAGAGGCCACGTCTGCCAATGAAGGAGCTGCTGCCACATTTCCAGCAAAGTTGAAGAAGTTGATTAGGGTTCATTACTACCCACAGTTTCGGTACTTAGGCATCCACTGGGGTTCTTGGGACTACCTTCTGCAGATAAAGAGGTGTGGGCAAAGACTACTGTAATTCAACTATACACCAAAGGAACTATGTCTTGAGGTTCCCACAGACTATATTTGATGCACACACCAAAGAAGGTTTTGACACCATTTGTGACACTCTAAAGGAAATACTTTGACAGATCATTGCACCATCCACTCAATCTCAACCAAGGTACTCATATACTAGTACGAGTTTCCTGTTGGTGCTATAATGAATTCATGCACACTCGTGGTTTAAAACAACAGAAATTTTTTCTCGCACAGTTCTGAGGCCAGCAGTCCAAAATGCAAGGTGTCAGCAGGGCCGCATTTCCTCCAAAGTCACTAGGAGAGAATCCATTCCCTGCCTCTGTCCGCTTCTGGTGGCTGCTGGCAATCCTGGGCAGCCCTTGACTTGTAGTCGCATCACTCCAATCTCTGCCTGTCTTCACGTTGTTTTCTCCTCTGTGGCTATGTCTCATCTCCCTCTGGCTTACTCTTGTAAGGATACATACATTGGATTTAGGGTTCCCCTGGATAATCTAGGATGGTCTCTTCATCGCTAGGCCCTTAACTTAATTCCCTCTGCAGAGACTCTTTTCCTCAACAATGTAACATTCGCAGGTTCCAGGGATTAGGATGTCGACATACTTTTGGGGGAATCACCATTCAGCCCATTATACAAGGTTATGGTCATAACTCAACCACCAAACCGTAGGTCTCTGGAGGGATTCAGAGAGGCCATTATAAGATATCATCATTTAGCCTTTGGTTTTGAAAAGAAAAAACGAAAAATATCTGGTTGTAACCTTTACTCACATAATCTCTGGCACTCGCAATGTGGTCAGTTGGTGGAACCAGGTGATTTCAAATGGAAATCAGCGGAGGGAGATCATGCTCCTCTACTTTAGATGTACAGACCCAGAGCAGCCTTCTTCCCAGATCAGAGCAGACGTGGGGTCCTGCAGTGTCCTGTACCCACCTTCCTTCAGGGGTCTCGGGCCCTGGACAACAGCCCAAACCAAGGACAACTCTCATAGGCTTGTGTTGGGCACATTCTGACCCCTGGGACCCTCCTATTACGTCTTTGGGATCAGGTGTATGTACCACTCTCATCCAGCTCCCTGCTGGTGCCCCTCAGAAGAGAGAAGGGTGCCCACTCCTGCCCTACACAGACCAGGCTCCCAGGAATGTGTGAAAGTCATCACCTCTTTCAAAAGGCTGGCACTCGAGGACAGAGACATATATTCTAACCCTCAGTGACACTCAGAGGTACACACAGTCCTTCATGCTTTCATGTGTTCACTCATTTCTCCATTTGTTGGTTCATCCTTTCGTCCATTGACTCAACAAACATTCACTGAGCAACTTCAAGAGGCCAGCACTGTACCTGCTGGGCACAAGAAGACAAATATGTCACAGTCACTGAAAAGCCCAAGGTCATTCTCTCCAGGTACCACAGGTAAGCAATGGGATTACAAAACGCTATAGAGGAATGTCAAAGACAAGGGGCCCCAGAGGAGGAGGGAAATGGGACTTCTGCAGACACTTAATCTCATGCCGGACAGAGTTATCACCATTTTACAAATGAGGGATCAGAGCGATTAAGTGATGAACCCACAGAGGAGAAAGAGAATTGGCAGGACCGCAAGTACAAGGTGTAGAGAACACTGAAGTGAAGGAGGCCAGCCTCACCTAATTTTTTTCCTGAGACAATTGGGATCTTTTGTTTTCTCCATCTTTGTATTTCTCCAAGGAATCATTATCAAAGGAAATCCTCCTTTCTTCACTATCTTCTCCAGAGACTGAATCTTGGCCCTGGAGAAAGGAAATGGCAAATGGCTTTGGGCCATCTCATTTGTGAGCTGGAAGGCTGACATCCCAGCAGGAGCTGCCTCATTTCCCTAACTGGGATTGGACTCATGCGACCCCGCCTGGCCTCTCAAGTTGATTATTGGCCAGGTTCTCTGAGTTGATGGACTTATTCTAATTGTCTGTTAGGAAATCTCCCTCATTAGCATTTGCTACTCCATTTGGGGGTCAGAGAATTTGTCAGATTAGCAAAGATTATCCCTAGAACTTTCTCATCTTTCTTTTCATTACCACAGAATACCCCTATGGAACATTGTCCCCACTCGTCCCACTTCCTCATCTCGCAATGGGTCATGGGATCTCAAGGGCTGGTGGAGATAGTAACCTTGTATGTCACCTCTACTAGGATGTAAAATAATTTGTGATGTCATAAAAAACACTGGTTCTTGGAGTTAGAAGGCCCAGATAAGGGTGGAGTTTGGGGTACTAATAAAGGAAGGTGAGACATTCCCAATGGCACTGGGTGGATTCTACTAGAGAGGGATTGCTTACTCTCCATGAAGGTGAAAGTGTGGCTAGCTGGGTCCCCGCTGCCTACCATAAATCTCTTTTTTCATTCCCAGAGCTCAGTAGGTTGGAATTGTCATTGTCACCAGCTCATCCCAAATGGCATTCCTAACTCTAACCGCCTTTTAGTAAGCTGTGCTAGAAACATGAATGTCAGACCCAGTCTGAAAGGATTAACCATATGAAAAGTGTCTACTGGGCCTGGATAGAGTATTAGCCAGCAACTAGTCTATCTGCTCTTTTCACAACCCATCCATCAAGCACTGCCTGACTAATGCCTAAATCGAATATTCCTGGGATTCTTGCTGTCCTGCAGCATAGCCACCAAATCGGTGGTCTTCAAATCCATTCCCTTTTTCTGGGCACTTGGCTGAAACACATGCCCCCTTGCATCTAGGTGGGGGCATGGGCTTGGATGCAGGTGTTGTGATTAGCTCCCAAAATGTCTACATCATCCTCCACACTTCCCCTGTGTTCTTTGCGCCGCTGGATGAAGACAATCTAGAGGAGGTCTACAGGGCCCTGGAGAATTCCTGGGCTCCAGGAGATAGTGGAGCCACACATTAGAAGGAGGAGCCTGGATCCCTGAATTGCACCAGGGAGCTCTGTCCATGAGAGCTTCCCAACCAGGTACATTCACATTAGACGGTGGGTAAATGAGAACTAAAGTTTCATTGTGCTAAGCCACTGAAATATGGAGGGGGGTTGTTTATTACAGCTTTTAACCTACTATAACTACTCTCTGCCCCACCCTAGTGGGTCTTCCAACTTTATCCAATGTCCTGCTTCCCAGCTTATTTCCTCTGCTGAAGAAAAAAAAAACAAACACAAGAAGACCTCTTCTATGAGCAGCAGCAAACACAGCTGCAAAGCACACAGCTACCCCAAGGATTCCCAGAGCAGTGGGCTGCTGGCCAAGCTCTGAGTAGGAGTATCAGTCCAGTGCTCCCATCCCCAGCTTCTACCATGTCTACTATGATGGGAGTTAGAGTCACTAACTTCTAACGCCACTGATTTTAGGCAGAACTTAGCATAAATAATCAAGTTGTGATTGGCCTCAAGTCCCCTGCAGGTTCTTTGCATAAGGGTGGAACTGGGAGGATGGATTATGAAGTATCTCCTTCCTGCAGAAATAACATCCTTTCCCCCACATCCTCCCTAACCCGTGACTACTGAGAGGCGGCCAGTCCTGAGCACGGAGTCTTCACCCCTCCACATAGCGTCCCTGCTGATGACAGTATATATCTGGGGTGAATGACACAACTAGGGAGATCAGGAAGCTTAGGCTGTTGGTCAATCAGGGTTATGGGTCAGGTTGTAGCCAGGGGTAGTGGCAGGCCATGGTAAGCTTAGTGGACAGGCTAGGGCTATAGGTCCTCTTGCAGCTGAAGAATCCAATGGAAGCCCACGTTGTTCTTAGTCACTGATCCCAGGAAGTGGCAGCTTTTGTGATGTCTGCCAAGGACATGCAGGATTTTCTCCCCTTTCAGACCGCTCTGCTGTTCTCATGTGGGGAGGCATGCAAAAGAGATTGGATTTGGATTTTCTTGGAAGATTTAATTGAAAAGAGTCTCCAGGATCCGGATATGAAACCCAGAGAAAAGTTCTGTTCATAGCAATGGAAAAGCTCTCCTCCGAACTCTTCTGTAGCGCTTCCTGCCACTGGAATGCGAGCCCCAGGATGACAGGAACTTTGCTTTATTCAACATCATATCCCCAGTGCCAGGGACAGTTCCTGGCATGTAGCTGGTGCTTAGTTAATTTGTATTGAATGACTAATAAAGGAGGCCCAGGCTTGGAGGGGTGGAAGGGAACCGGGGGGGTGGGGGGGGTTGTTGACTGGCACGTCCTGCAAACAGGGTATCTGTCAGGAATGCCTCCAACAGCATCCTCCCCCATGCAGCACTCCGACTCTGAAAACGATAACCGCCTGCTCCATCTTCACCAGAGAGGAGCAGGAATAGGTCCAGACCTCCTCGAGCCCCTCATGACCTCCTGTAGGGTTCTCAAGCCTCTTTTTTAGGGGTTAGAGTTCAGGTTTATCAGGCTAGGATTACCTTCTCAGTTGTACGAAGAACCTTTCCTTTCACTCTAATGGGGTCTCAGGAGGGAAAGGAGGAAAACACAGGTGCTGTTTTTCATCTTAAATAGAAGCCATGCTGCTGGATCTCAAAGGACTCTAGGATCAGTGGGGTCTCTGGAGCTCAGCCTGCTTTCATTTCATGTGTCTGGTAGATAATCAAAGACCCGAGTAAAAGATGGAAGGTGAGACGGGGAAGCTTTGGGCCTTGGAAGAGCTGCTCCTAAGCTATGACTAGAACAGCTTTGGCTTCCTGGGCTCGGGAGGGGGCATGAAGGGGTCACCATCTCTCAACACTTCTCCCATTTGCTGCTTTTTCTCCAAAGCACCTTCTCATCTGGGACTCGCAGACATCCTACCTGTGTCATCCACAGCCAGCGGGCACCAAGGCCACGAGTCCTCCACCCACCTGACACTTCTCCAAACAGGCTCCATCTGCCTGGCTCGGTGCCAGGCTTCCTCACCCTGCACACACACGGGGGGCTGTCCTCCTTGCAATTGCCCCGTCCCCGGCCACCCAGAGAGTCCAGCGTGGTGCTCACTACATGACAGCAGCCTGGGTCGTTGTTTTATTTTGGTTAAATGAATAACCTTTTGGTCTCATTTTTCCTACCCAGTCTTACCTAGTCATCAGAAGCCTCTTAAACCCTGCGCTCCTCCTGGTTCCCTGGTCCATACCAGCTCCACACCCTTCTGCCCTCTGTCCTCCCTGTTCAAATCTTGCCCTGCCACGTCCCACTTTGCTACCAAAGCCAGGCACCGCTTTGGGGCCTTAGCACACATTCGCTCATTTAACCGTAATGCCATTAAGTAGTCACACCCTCATTTTACAGATGAAGAACTGAGGCACAAAGAAGTCAAACAGCTGATATTGGGTGGAGCCGAGATTTAGAGCCAGGCTGTCTGCCCCTGAACCATCCTGCCGGCCTTTCTCAAGCTCCAGCACTTAAACCCTCCCTCCCCAGCACGAAGCCACCTCTTTCATGTGGCAAGGAAGTTTTATTCCGCATCTGATATGGAGTAAAGTTCAGATGTTGGTGTACGCAAATTGATGTGTTGGGGGCAGAGACTGCCACTCTGTGTCTCTCGTTCTTGGCCCAGCTCAAACCAGCACAGGCATCTGGCCCCCTCAGGGGCTCTGTCCACGCCTCCGCACTGGACAGCGGTGTTTGGGACCCTGCCCTGGCCAGTGGCCTGAGAGCAGGAAGGAGGTGCGGCAGATTCATCCAGGCAGGCCCAGGAGGCGACCCGTCGCGGCATTCGCGCGGTCCAGTCCGCAGTCCGCAGATCCCAGGCGCTTGCTGCTCCCTGGCGGCCGGAGCCGGGATCCCGGGAACCCAGGAATCGCGCCTTCTGCGTTCCGAGCACCCAAGGGCACCAGCAAGTGACCGAGAGGCTGGGGAAAGGGCGGGAGGAAGGGGAACGCAGCTCAGGGAGAAAGGGGCGGGGGCCCGGGACGGCCTCGGGAGGGAGCGCGGAGCGGACCGCGAGCAGACAGGGCGGGCGTGGGCACCCGCGGCGAGGCGGGGGCGGCTGCCGCGGGGCCGGAGCGCGAGCCATCGCCGTACATCCAGCGGACCCCGAAAGCCAGCTTGCCCGGCGCGCACAGCCCCTTCCCCCGGCGAGGGTGGCGTCTCCTCCCCGCAAGCCCGGGCGCCGGCCGCCCCCTCCTCCTCGGCGACGCTGCCCCTCCTCTGTCCCGCCCCACGCGCCGAGTTGCGAGCACCGCAGTGGCCGCCGCCTGCACCGCCCGGGCCCGGAGCCGCCGCTTCGCCCGCTCGCCTGGGCACGCTCCTAGAGCAGCGCCCCTCGCCAGCCCGGTTCTTCGGTCAGACGCGGCGCCGCCCTCGGGGAGCCCCAGCCGCCGCCGCCGCCGCCGCCGCCCCCGCCGCCGCCCCGCTCGCGGGCACCCGCGCCCCGCGTCACGGGAACTTGGGCAGGACCCCGACGGGACCTGCGCGCGGGGCCGCACTAGCGCCCCACGGCCATGCCCAGCGCCCCGCTTCCTGCCAGTCGCTCGTCCTGCGCCCAGGCCCGGCACCCGACGGCCGAGCGTTGAGATGACTTTCCGCGACCTCCTGAGCGTCAGTTTCGCGGGACCCTGCCCGGACAGCGGCGCCGCGGGCTCCGGCGCGCCCGGCGGCGAGGGCGGCGCGGCCGCCTCCGAGGGTCCTGCGGTGGGCGGCGTGCCGGGGGCCGCGGGCGGCGGCGGCGGCGGCGGCGTGGTGGGCGCGGGCAGCGGCGAGGACAACCGGAGCTCCCCCGGGGAGCCGGGGGCCGCGGGCGCGGGCGGCGAGGTGAACGGCACGGCGGCCGTCGGGGGGCTGGTGGTGAGCGCGCAGAGCGTGGGCGTGGGCGTCTTCCTGGCCGCCTTCATCCTCATGGCCGTGGCGGGCAACCTGCTCGTCATCCTCTCCGTGGCCTGCAACCGCCACCTGCAGACGGTCACCAACTATTTCATCGTGAACCTGGCCGTGGCCGACCTGCTGTTGAGCACCACGGTGCTGCCCTTCTCCGCCACCATGGAGGTCCTGGGCTTCTGGGCCTTTGGCCGGGCCTTCTGCGACGTGTGGGCCGCCGTGGACGTGCTGTGCTGCACGGCCTCCATCCTCAGCCTCTGCACCATCTCGGTGGACCGGTATGTGGGCGTCCGCCACTCGCTCAAGTACCCCTCCATCATGACCGAGCGCAAGGCGGCGGCCATCCTGGCGCTGCTGTGGGCCGTGGCCCTCGTGGTGTCCGTGGGGCCGCTGCTGGGCTGGAAGGAGCCGGTGCCCCCCGACGAGCGCTTCTGCAGCATCACCGAGGAGGCAGGGTACGCCGTCTTCTCCTCCGTGTGCTCCTTCTACCTGCCCATGGCCGTCATCGTGGTCATGTACTGCCGCGTGTACGTGGTGGCGCGCAGCACCACGCGCAGCCTCGAGGCGGGCGTCAAGCGGGAGCGGGGCAAGGCCTCCGACGTGGTGCTGCGCATCCACTGCCGCGGCGCCGCCGCGGGCGCCGACGGGGCGCACAGGGGCGCGCGCGGCGCCAAGGGCCACGCCCTCCGCAGCTCGCTGTCCGTGCGCCTCCTCAAGTTCTCCCGCGAGAAGAAGGCGGCCAAGACGCTGGCCATCGTGGTGGGCGTCTTCGTGCTCTGCTGGTTCCCGTTCTTCTTCGTCCTGCCGCTCGGTGAGTGACCCCTCGCCCACGAGCCCCTGCCCTTCCTCCGCGAGCCTGTGGCTGGCCCTCCCGGGTGAGGGGTGACTCTCCACCTAAACGTGGAAGGTGGACTTAGCAACCTCCTTGGTCTCCTAGGCAGGTAGGTGCACCCGCCACGGCGTGGGGGACAAACGGCTCTTGGTGCTTACAGGATTTGTTTGACAGGCTTCTAACTTTTCTGTCCTTCCCCCTCCTCGTGGCCTCTACAAGCCCAGGGCTTGTTTTCCGCTCCCGAACCCTCTAAATATAAAGATGCAGGGAAGTCCCTAGAGACATTTACCCGCAGTATGTGCTCAACCGTGTGTGTGTGTGTGTGTGTGCATGCATCTGCACATCTGCACCATCCCGCCCCCAGATACACACGCCAACCCCGGGGGTACACAGAGTAGATGGCTCACGTTCATGTATGGGCGGCACGCCCAGGCCAGCATGCACTCCAGCCGGCACCAGGAGCCACCTGCTTTCTCCCAGCCCTCAGGCAGTTTGGAAGCGGGCCCCCTGGGAGACCCTCCCCCGCTGGTATCTGGGATTACCCTGGGCTCTCACTTTTGCAGTCTCCTCTTGGACTTGGAAGAGAGGAGGCTTCCAGCGGAGGGAGAAGGAAAGGGAAAGGGACAGATTACCAAATGGAACGTTCATATTGTTCACCATCACTTCTTAAGTGTACTGAGAGCCCTTGAGCACTTCCGAACTCTCCTGCTTCTTCCACACCGGTCCCTGCAGTCCTGCGCGGCCAGGGACTGTTCTCAGGGGCTTTCCCCCACACCCGGGGTCCCTCCTGGAAGCTTTGGGACTGGTCAGCACAGGGAGGAGAAAGGGAACAGCATTTCTGGGGATGTGTTGGCCCTGAGTCACTTCTCCCAGGGCTGCAACCTCAACAGGCCCATGCCGGGGCCTCCCCGGCCTTTCCAAAGCCTGCTCCTTCCACACTGCACAGCTGAGCCAGGGAAGGGACAATGGCCTGCCTCCCTCCTGCTCCCCTGAAGGCCCTCTCCACACAACAACCACAGTGACCTTTATCTATTATAAATTAAAGTGTCACTCTCTGCAAAAAAAAATCCTCAAAAAGCTTTCCCACTGCTCTGGGAACAAAATCCAAACTGTCCACCATGGCCTGCAACAGAGTGACCTTCACATTTATTATAATCCCAACCAAAATGAGACACTAGGACTATTTATGCTGGAGCCACACGCATGAACCAGGACAATGAGGGCAAATCCAGACCTGTGGTCCCCGTCCTGGAAGGAGAGGCCTGAGTAGCGTGGCTGCCCTGCCTTTGGCTCACTGCATGCTCTGGCCCCTCCGACCCTCTTCCGGTTCCTTGCCCACACCTAGCACTCATGCTCTTGCATCTGCTCTTCCCTCTGTGTGGCGTGCCCTCCCCAACCCCTCCTAGCTAACTCCCCGTCCTCTAGGTCTCAGTATAAATGTCCCCTCTTCAAAGAGGCCTCCCCCAATGCCTTCGTCTCAGTGTGTCCTCTGCGTTTTCTCCCTGGGAACACAGGCTCTCTTCCTTTACCAGCTCCTTGGCTGTAATCACATCTGTGTATGGCATGGTTCAGTGTCTGACTCCCCCCTCTGGCACAGCAGCTCTGCAAGGGCAGGGCCTTGTCACCCTCAAATCCACAGCACCCACCAGCACTTGGCATATGAGGAGCAACAGCACAACAGCCGGGACCACCGCCTTCGCAGGCACCAGAGAGCCCAGGTTCAAATCCCAGCTCCGTTCTTTCTATTTTTTCCTTTCCCTTTTGTTTAATTTTGGTGCCCCCCCCCCCCTCCACATTTAGCAACATATTTCTGAGCTTATTCCATTTCGGTGCATTAACATGGTTCCTTGGTCATTCCTACGCCAGATAGGTCTCCATTGCATGGATGTCTCGTGTGTATTTAACTGGTCCCCTCTTGATGGACATTCATTTTGTTTCCAACCCCTTACTAGTCCAAATGATTCTGAGCTCTGGTGGATGCCGTGACTGGGGTGGGGACGGGGGTGGGGGTGTTGGAGGCACAGGATGGGGGTATGTGGCTTCTGGGTGAGGGTTGGAGGACAGTCGCCATTTTCTCGGTGTGGGGTCCTCCTCCCTGGCAGCCAGGGGGCGGGCACTGTCTTTCTTGTGTGGAGCCCTCCCCCACACCCCAGCTCCGCTCTTTACTAGCTGTGTAACTGCCACAGTTCACCGGTCCTCTCTTTGTCTCTGTTTCCTCATCTATGAAATACAGATGGTGGTGATGGTTATAATGCCGACCTGTAGGGCTGTGGTGAAACATTATGTGTGACTTTAACTGTGGCATGTAGTGAGTGCCAGGTGCACTGTTGCTTTTATAGTAGATGCTCAATACACGATCAGGAGTGAATAAAATCACCCAGCCAGCGGCTGTTGTCGGGGTAGGCAGAGGAATGGAGGGTGAAGAGGGGAGGAAAGAGAGCATAGTGGGAGGCAAATAGGCAGGCAGGACAAAGTGTGCCCTGCTTTAGAAGCCCACCCACCCAGCACCTAGAACCCCCCAAGCTGACCACCAGGTTCCTTGTCCTTTGGCCCAGCTATGCCCCGTCCCAGATGCCCTCACCTCCCCTGCCCCTTGGTTCACACCAGCCCCCTTTAGGGAATGATCAGCCTGTGTATAGAATGCCACCTCCCTTTATGGTCTCTTAATTTCTTTTCTTTTTTTTTCCTAAGATTTATTGTTTCTGACAGAGGCAGAGAGAGAAGGGGGAGGGCCAAGAGCAGTCTCCACAGTTGGACATCATCAGCTTTCGATGTGGTTTTGTTCCACACAGGGGCTGTGTAGGGCAGAAATAGGGCTGGGGTCCTCCTGCATGGGAGGCACGCCCCCTTGAGCCAGGGGCTGAACCGGGAGGTGAGAACTGAACTGTGGGCCTCCTGCATGGGAAGCACACCCTAGGTCAGCATATGGATCTGCACAGGCCGGGATCGGGATTCAATCCTCAGACCCCGGGGCTGCAAAGCGAGCGCTGAACCCTCTGAGCCATCCCGGCTTCCCCTTAATTTCTTTTAAGACTTCCAGTTACAGAATAATGCACAGATAAGGAGAAAATGATACAGCAAGTACATGCATACCCATAAACACCCATATTGAACAGATGCTCACATTTTGTCATATTTGCCTCAGATTCCTTCCTCTCTTTTCAAAGAAATAGCACACAGCCACAACTAAGTTTCCCCTCCTGTCCTCTTTGCTCTAACTCTAGTGTTTATCACTCCCCCACACAGTCTTTTTATACTCTTACCACAAACATCTGTATCAATAATAATATAAAGTATATCAAGTATTGTTGTGTGTACCTTTAGGATGTGTGTGCATTGCACCATGCCTGTGGATCAGTGTTCACTTTGCCATTTTCACCCAACATTGTGTCTCTGAGATTTATTCATTTTTTTAAAGAGGTGTAGCATTCTGTGCAAGAGTGTTCCACAGCATGTTGCTACAATCTCCTGATTGTCCCGTTTTTCTGATTCCTTAGCTACAGCCGACACTGCAGAAGGCTCCTGTTTTCTGAGGTCAAGGTCACATGTCCCCCTCCTCCACAGAGTCGTCCTTGAATTTCCATGGCCTTGACCCCAGGCTGGCCACCCCTGCTACTCCTCACACCTGGCCTGGGGACCTGGGGGCGTCCTCATCTCCTCATTCCAGCTGGTCTGTGCTGTGCCCAGCTTCCCAGGGCCTGGCCCCAAACCCCACATTAGAGCTCAGGGCCACTGGTGGAGATGAATTGAGTGGAATCTGTCAAGTACCAGCAAACAGAATATTCCAGTCGGCATGGTGTGGCTCAGAGTGCAGGTCAGCAGAGAGCAGGAGGACAGAGCCGGAGGCTGTGCAGGGGGGAGAGGGGCCCAGGAGGTCCTGACACACACACACACACACATACACACATACACAGCCCCCAACTTCAAGCACTGAGCCTAGGCCTGGGACGAGGAATGCACCTTTGAAGGAACAGAACATTCTCAGCAGCAACTTCGGGGAAGTGGGGAATGTGGCACCCAGGGGGCTGGCATATCTTGGTGGGAGGTGCCAGTATGTGGCGGGGGACAGAGGGCATTGGGAGCTTATAAGGGGTCCAAGGATGGAAGTGGTTGCAGAGGCAGGAGTGTGGGTTACAGATCCCCAGAAAGAGGATGGAGGGACAAAGAGAAGAGAGGGATGGGGACAGAGCCTTGGGGAAGGAGAAGAGAAAAGAGCAGCCAGGAGGAGGAGCACCCCCCGCCCCTGCTCCTAGACCCTGGTCCCCACGCCAGGTGTGAGGAGCAGCAAAGATGGAGGGGTTGAGAAAGAACAGTGGGAATCAGCAAGAGCCATAGGCCAGGGAAATGAAGGCACCCAGGAGGGCCACAACTCAGGGGTTGTTGAAGAGACCCAGAATGCCCCTTTCCCACACCTCCACTCACAAAGCCGAGTGGAAGCTGCAGTGACAGCCACATAGCCGGTGAGCAGCCCCAGCAGCCAGAGGGCTTAAGAGCCTGGGAGGGACCTTGGCACAGCCAGCTGTGGACTGCCGTCTATAAACCTGAAACATTGTGGGTCAGGCCACGGCAGCAACAGAGAGAGATACAGATGGGGTGTCCTGAACCATGGCGATTCTGAGGGCCCAGGTCAATGGAGAGAAAGGGACACAGACACCAAGCACTGAAATCCTGAGGAGCCCAGAGAGGGGCAAGGACTCACCCCTCACACCTCCAGCTGCCCCCTGTCCTCATGAGGAGCAGCTGCAGCACATATAATAGGCAGGCAGAGGGTCAGCTCAATGAACTTGAGACATCACATGTCCAACCGTGCGGTTCCGGGCAGCAAGCCCAGGGAGAGCAGCATCTGCCTTGCCAGGGCACTTGAGGAGCTATGTGAGGACACATGGAGCACCACTTGCCCCCCGTGAGAGAGTGCTCACCTGCCTGTCACTCCATGCTGTCTTGTCGGTGCTGACTGACCACATATCTGGGTTTGCCCGAGATAGTCCTAATTATGCCTATTGACCCTCTTTCACTCTCAAAGATGTTCCAGTCTGAACAATACAATATACGGTTACCAATCCAGGGGGCTCGTAACAGATAGGTAACCCCTCCCTCACCCCAGCAAGCTGGCTCCAGACTGGGTGCCTGGAAAATCACAAGGCATTATGCAAAGGTCCTTCCTTACAAGGACCCTTTAGCTCCAGGTCTAGAGAAGTCCAAACCAGCCAGCAATTAGGGACTGCTTTGGTATATGCATATATAAAGTCATCAATCTGCACTCTTAACATGTATGCACGTTATCAACTTGACTGTTAGTATCTTATGCCTTAATAAAGAGGGAGAAAGCAGGAGGAGGCAGAAGACTATGAGCCACGCTGAGGAATTGGCGTCCAGATTGGAAGCACGCTGTGGCAGCGGCTGTGGAGAGTAGATTCAGTGTGTGAGGCTGA
Organism: Craseonycteris thonglongyai; assembly: GCA_004027555.1. Taxonomy (NCBI): domain Eukaryota; kingdom Metazoa; phylum Chordata; class Mammalia; order Chiroptera; family Craseonycteridae; genus Craseonycteris; species Craseonycteris thonglongyai. Next base: position 52,273 of record PVKE010001415.1, read on the forward strand.
GAGTACTGGCCAAGTGCCAAAGGACCCATCTCCACAGGCTCCCTGAGGTCACGCAGTAACCCCATGCAGGGTTCTACAGACTCAGGGCAGGAGGCAGGGGTGCTTCAGGTCCTCGGCAATGACAAGTCCTCTGGCCCAAAAGCTCAAAAAGGGGGACAGCATTGTGTCTCCTATCTGTGCCTTTGTGGCATCTGGCACATAGTAGGTGCCCAGTCAATGTGCAAAGAGGAAGGAAGGGGCAGAATCCATGGCCTCTTCACATCCTGCCATGCCAAGGGTCAGGGTGACAAAGCACAATCCTCTTATTTATTTTTTTATTGTGGTAAGTACACTTAACAGGAGATCTACTCTACTAACAAATTTTTTAAGCGTACAATATTGTCAACTATAGGAAGATCTCTAGAACATATTTGTTTTCTTTAAATGAAAGCTTATACCTGTTGATTAGCAACTCCCCACTTGCCCCTTCCCTCAGGGATTCTATGAATTCGACTATGGGCATACCTTATTTTATTGCACTTTGCTTTATTGGTGCTTCACACATGTTGTGTTTCTTACAAATTGAAGGCAAGACCCTTCACCAGCAAAAAGCTCATGGCTTGCTTTAATGCAATATTCACTTTATTGTGGTCTGGAACTGAATCTGCAATATCTCCAAGGTGTTCCTGTATTTTAGATGCCTCCTATAAGTGGAATCATGCAGTCCTTCTGTGACTGGCTTGTTCCATTTAGCCTATCAGCTCTCTATGTAAAGCCTATCATCCTTATTAGTGATGTATTGGGGTGCCCCTATTTATGTGACCTAATTTTTTTTTAAAAAAACATAACAGCTAACATTTATTGAGTAGTTACTATGAATAAGCAATGAGTGAGGGTTGGGATATTTTTTATCATGGGTAGTTTCAAATACTGTACATATATATATAAGTAAGCAGAGCAGTATGATGACCCCTGGGTACCAGTGACCCAGCTTCAACAAGTATCAATCCATAGCCAGTCTTGATTCATCTCAACCTCCACCCACTTTTTCCACCACTGTGGATTAATTTGAAGAAAATCCAGACTTCATATCAGTTCATCCATAATTTCTTCAATATGTATTTCTAGAAGATAAGAACTTTTTTAAAAATAACCACAATCCATTACAATGCATAAAAATAATTGTTTAACATCATAAAATATCTATCTAGTCTTCAAATGTTACCTATTGCCTCATAAAATTTTAGTTTGTTCATTTGAATCAGGATCCCCAAAAAGGTGTAGACATTGCATGTGGTTGATTTGCCTCTTAGGTCTCTTTAATTGAGAAGATTCTTCTCCCCTCACCTTTTCCATTTCAGTTTATTTGGTGAAGAAATCAGATCATTTGTCCCAAGGAGTAGCTGGAGTTTGCTTCCCCGTAGTGCCATTTAATGTGTTTCTCTGTTCCCTGTACTTGCTGTAAAGTGGCTTGATCAGTTTCAGGTTCAGTGATTAGGGCAAGAATTCTTCTCTTTTGTGATGTTAAGATAGATCAGAAGTGCCAGATCCCTCCATTAGAAAGTGCTCCATCAGCCTTTCACCTGCTGGATTTAGCAGCCATTAACCATGACCTGAGCTCATTACATCACTGGGACTTAAAGTGAAGATATCCAAATTCTGTCAGTCCTTCTACATTTGTTCCCTAAAATTCTTTTAAAAATTTGCCACTGTTTAGTTACTTGAGATAGAGTCTGTATGGGAAAAGCAGGAGAGCGGCTCAGTGCTCCCCTCTTTCAGAAGAAGAGTCAATTCTCTAACATTCTTTGCAAAGGAGACCAAAGGTTTTTTTAGTACCAGGACAAAGTGATTTTTAAATCTGTCACATATAATAGACATCATTGTTTTGGGGTTTGGCCAATGGGCTCCTTTTCAAGCTGGCTCCTGAGAGATTTGGCACAACCCAGGGAGTCTTGACCACTTCCTCACTTTCTGGCTCGATGAGATATTTCAGGCTCAGCTTGTATTTTTTTTTTTTTTTTTTTTGTCGGGTGATGGGGGTGGGAGTACTGGACCTAGAAGCAGCCATTTTTCTAAAGAGCCCTGGTCTCTTTTAATGGAAAACAATTATTTAAAGACCGCTCTCAGCTGTTCATTAATACTGGGCTCAGTGGACAGAGCTAAGAGATACATTTTTTGGGGTAAAAGAAAAATATACCACCGATGGAGGTGGATGGACTTCTGTCCTTGGGCACAGATCCCTCCTCTCCTGAGGGTTTTGTCCTCTGCCCCGCTGCTGCTCATATGTTAGTCCCAAACACCCATTGAACTGTTGCTCACTCTGCATAATGCATTAGAGACTTGGGTATTGAGGTCACATGCTTTCTCCTCCACTCCCATTCCTACCCTGGTCATCCGCGTGACTCCACTGAGGCTGACCCATGCTGGCACCCTGGTCTAGTCCCTCATCCTTTCCTCCCAGAGCCATGGCCCAGCCCCCATGTCCACCTTGATCTGACTCCCCCCATAGTCTCAATGAATCTCTGCCACCTGAGTCCAGCTGCTCATTTGCTCCCATTACACCTATTCATTGACCCCAACCTTGACCAAGCCTTCACCTCTCTGCGCTCGCCTTGCCCTCTAGTCAGTTAGGCCTCCCTCTCCAGCTACTGCCAGGATCCATCACTTCTCCCTCTCTTTCCATCTTGAACTCCCTCCCCTTCACCTACTTCTGTGAGCCCCAAACCCTGAATCCATCCGTTTCTCCATGTGGAACACAGTAGTGTGCTGGTAAATGTTTAACACTTGGCTCTGGAATGTGGGCTAATTTGTAGCACCTGCCCATTTTCATGGTGTAAATATTCCCACTGGATCAATCTTACCAAAGAAATATCAGCCTGTTTGCAAAGTTCCTAAAAATGTAACAATCAGCTCTTGTGAGCCATTGCAAACCAGTGTCACATCTAGCTGAGCACTTGCTAAGGAAAAATCACACATACTCTAGTCAGGCTTCCTCCTCAGGACAGCCTCAGGGTGTTCCCAGAAGCCCTCCAGAGCTCTTGAGCTTACCCCTCAAGGGAAAGTCTCTGTGTTCCTGAGCCCATCACTGGCCAAGCCTGAGCCCTGCCTTGCCCTGTTTCATGAGTTATGTGCCTATCAAAAAGGTCTTCTGTGAATGCTGAAGGATTTGCCTGCCTCTGCTTTGCTGGTGCTGACCCAGCAGAACAGGGTCCTGGGCCCCAAAAAGCTGGCATTGAGGCCTCATGGGCAATACCTGGCAGCTCAGTGCTGGGACTCCCAGACAGAGTGACCACTGCCTGGGGACATTCTCATCTGGCATCAGCGCTGACATACTCAGACCTGTGAGCCATTGGTCAGTGCAGCCCCAGAGCTGAGAGGCTCAAGCAGAGATCAGAGCCTAGTCAGCTGAGCACAGGGCCATTGGCAGGGACTTCAGCCTTGGGCACTCAGAGCCTGGGCTGTGGCCACTCCAAGGCCACAGATGAAACAATGAGGTAAGTAGTGACAACAAGGAGTAGAAAGAAGGGGGAGAAGAAGGGAAGGTAGAAAGTGAGAAGGGGAGGGAAAAGAGTTGAAGGAAATGGGTGGGACCCAGTGTAGGACTTGGGACAGGCCTGTGACTCATTTCCTTACCAGGCAGCCTCTGTGGCTCCAGGAGCTGCATCTCACCCCCCACTAGTGATAGAGGGGGTGGGAAAGGGGGAAGGCTGGGGTACAGCCTGATATTTTGTGGTTGACTGCAAGTTATGAGCAAGGCTGGCTGTGAATTCTGACATCCTGCCAAGAAAGAACAAGTTCCCTTCTGTTGAGGCCAAAAGAGTGCTGTTAATCACACAGTCCACCCTTGGGCTTCAGAGCTGTCACTCCTCAACAAGACTTGGTCGGATTGGCCACCACCAGCCTTACCTGGCATCTCAGCAGCAACTCCTGGGCCTGGCCATTCCTGTTATTAGGAGAGAGGATTGGCCTGGGATGATCAGCTGCAAATACCACCCCCATAACCTCACAGGCTGTTGATGTCTGGGTTTCCCCAACCATGTGTAGGCCAGACTGGCCCGTGCCAGAGAGTGAGCCCACTTACTGATACAGGAGAGGCCCTGCTTATTCTGATCAGTGGCTATCCCCCTCCCAGACATTAGGTTAGACTCCTAACAGAGGCACCTCAATATAAGGAATGGGGGAGGGCGGGTGGGAACAAGCTTGATGGAGACTCACAGGAAATTAAAAGGTGGAGGAACAGAGAAGCAAGAGTCAGTGCAGCCGTCTGCTTCCCACGTCCTTACCACCTCTCCTCATCAGCAGCTAAATGTGCCCACTGCTCCACTCCAACCTACCTGTTGAGTGGGAAGAAGTGGACACTGAGGTGCACAGCTGTGCCCTGACTTTCCCAGCAGCAGGCAGAAGAGTTGACACAGCAGCAAAAGCATAGTCCCTAGGTTGTAGATTAGGGACCAAGCAAAAGGGCTTGAAGACACACCCACACAGAGTGACTTGGATCTGGTGTCTGGTAAGGGAAGGGGGATGGGGCAGGGAAAGAGCTAACCTAGGACGTGCTCAGCCTGGCCGCACGGGAGCCCTGGAGCAAGATCAGCAGCAAAGAACTGGGCTACCTGGAGGCAAGGGGGCTGACCTTTTCTATCCCCAGGCCACTCACCACTGGCTGTGAGCTGCCCCTAGGTGAGCAGGTGTCATCTCCCAGTTAAAGCAGCTCCCACTGGCAGAGCGCAGGTCTCCATAGAAAGGGCAGCTATGAGCCTTAGCAGCCAAGACTCATAGCAGCTGGGGGCTGGGGGCTGGGGGCACCGATAGCATTGACTTCAGATTTGAGAGGGAACCTTTGAGCAAAAACTTGAAGGGAGGGAAGGAGATTGCCAAGCAGCGCTGGGCTCCTCCCTGGAGGTGGGGGCCTGTTTGCCGCCCTCCCCTGAGAGGCAGCTCCCATGAGCAGGCAGCAGCTCAGCCCTTCTGAGTTTTCCGGACAGACATGGATGCACAGGAACCGAACCAGACATGGCAGGCCCCACAGGGCACCTTTGAGGCCATACAGAAGGCCACTGAATGCCACTTAGCCTGGTGGAGATAGAATTAAGACGTGCTCAAGGCGCACACACTCCATAAACTACTGTCACGTCCCCCAGATCCCCAGGGCAGTGGGATTAATCACAAAAATGCTCCCAGAGAAGGTTCTCGACCCGAGTCTGAAGAAGGGGAGAGACCTGCAGGCAGAAAGGAGCAGGGGCCTCCACCCAGCCAGCCAGCGTGCGGGGATGGGCTTGCTGCTTGTGGGACAGCTGCCAGCGGAGTAAAGCAAGTGTTTGTGGCCCTGGGATCCCTGGAATATCGGGCGAAATTCTGTTTCTGTCTTTACATTATGCTGCAGAAAAACCAAGTGCTTTAGGACTAGACAGACTCAAGTTCACATCCTGACCCGCCACTTGCCCTTGGCAGATAACCGGAAGCTTTCTGCAAAGCGGGATGTCAGTGCCGTGAGAATTAACTGAGAAGTGCACACAGGGCCCAGCAGGGACCCTAGTAGGTACTGAACACTCAGAAGGCATGAGCTGCCATTTCCGTCCTCCTCACTTTAGAGGCCACCTATCCAAACGCCATCCATTCACTCATTCATCCAACCAATAAACCTTTCACAATGCTGCTCTGAGTCGGCCACGTGTGTTAGAGGCTGGAATGAAAATAACAGTTAATGCCATGTCTGCCTTCAAGAGACCTAGAGTCTAGTAGAGCAGATAGAGCAATCGTAAGTGTTATTAAAATGGAGGCACTCATGAAGGGGTACCTAACCCAGGCCTGGTGGGGGAGGGTCCCTGACCCCAGGCTGCAGGGGTGGGTGGGAGGTAGCAGAGAGCCCGGTGGGAGTGGTAGGGGCCAAGCGGAGAGGCAGAAGGAGCCGAGCCCCTACAGGAAGAGCTGCTCCCGTGGCTGACCTTGGAGGGAGACATAACAAAGACAGCACCGGGTCCCGAAAAGCCTTGAATGCAGCACAAGAAAGCTTGGGCTTGTTCCTTGGAGGCCCTGGAAGCCATTCGCGGTCTTCAGACAGGAAAGGCGGGAGAGCAGTTTTTTAATAAAAGCCTCCAGCGGCTGTGCAGAGTGGAGAGGACAGGAGACCACCGGGGGGCTCTCACAGCCGCGCACACAAAACGCGATGCCCAACTCCGCAAAGGTGTCAGCCACGAGGGGAGGTGTCTAGCAAGGCCCGTGCACTGGGTGTGCTGAGCAGCTGAACGTGCGGGGTCGGGAAGACGGAATCACTCAGCAAACTCAGCAAGGGTGGAGCACCTGCTGTATGCTCAGCGGGCCCATGAGGTCTTCTGGGTGGTGGGAGGGCAGTGCCAAGTAAGACAGACAGAAGTCCTGCCCCGTGGACTGCAGGGGAAAAGCTGATGCACACAGTGAAGAATAACTCAGACAGTACGGGAGGAGGTGATCAGTGCTGTGAAAAACGCTAGAGCCAGTTGAGGCGGGTGAGGAACACAGGGGGACGTTGCAGTTCTAAACGGGAAGTCAGGGAGACCTCATTTCAATTGTAGGATTGTTCTTACAATCCTGTATTTATGCAGCAGTGAGGACGTGAAGAGGAAGCTGCAAAGGGAATTGACATGGAGTCAAAAATCCAAGAACGTGGTGCCTTGGAAGCCACGGTGAGGTGACAGGTGTCCAGGATGGACAAGAGCAGTGTCCACAGGTTGGGGACCCAGGTGGGGTGGGCTCTGGGGCTAAGCAGTGGCGTGAAAAGCAGATCGGGAAAAGAATACCACTGGTGTGAATGGAAAGGGTGGAGAGAGCGAGGACGCAGGTGTGACAGAGGCAAGCTCACGGAGCTAATGGCTCGGGAGCTCCACAGCACAGACAGCGACACTGACCTTGGGTGGGAGGCGAGGTTCTCTTACCAAGCAAGGCAAGAGCTGAGGAAGGTTTGCGCAAGTCCCCAACATCTTCGGCTTCTGTTTTCTCCGCGAAATAGGAAGTGAGGCCAGCTGCTCTGGAGAAGGTGAAGAAGGGGAGGCTGCAAGGCTTGTAGAGAGAGGAGTCCAGGCTCAGAGGAGCTGGTGCAGGAATGGGGGAGAGGGCTGAAGATGGATGGTGAGGCTGTTGGAAACGGGACACTGAGCCGAGTCGGGGACCCTAAGCATGCTCAGGGGGTGAGTGGGTCTGGCTGGAGAACTCCAACCCAAATCCAGAAGGACATGGATGTGGGAGGACTCAGAATGGCTGAGGTGGGAGTGAGGAGGAGTCTCAGCGAAGCTGCCAAGGAGGCAAACAGAAGAAACCAAGGGGCTGGCAGAAGGTCAAAGTGCAGATGAGACAGAGCACAGGAGGCTGCAGTCAGAGTGGAAATGGCTTCTGAGTACAGAAATGAAACACTCAGGTGTTAGTTTTGAGAGACTCCCCCCGCTGCTGTGTGGAGAACAAGGTTCAGGGGCACGGGGGCCGGAGCCCATTGGAAGAGCGCTGCAGGTAGATGATGGTAGCTGGGACCAGGTGGGGAGATTCTGGGACCAGTAGAAGTTGGTGATGGTGGGATGCAGCGGGGGATGGAAAGAGAGGGGTCAGATGCATCCAACCCCTACCATGTGCAAAGCATGGTGTGTCCCCAGTTAAGGACAAGATAGACAGGACACCGACAAGTTACCAGCGGTGTTCTTGGCACTCAGAAGTGAGTAGATGTGCTAAGGGGGAGGAAGGAGTAGAGCTCACTCTGCTGGGTCAGGAGGGGGTAATGTGAAGAAGGCTTCCAGGAGGAGCCCTGCAAAGTGGAGAACGGAAGGGCATCCAGAATGACCATGTGCAAAACCCCAAAGGCCAGACTGGGGGGCCTGCTGAGAACAGAGGGCACGAGAAGTCAGTGCGGCCACCTAGCTGACGTACATGGCGACAAGGAAGGCTGCAGAGAGAAGCAGGAGCCACAAGAGAAGGGACAGGGAGGGGACCATGCTGGGCGCCTGCATGGAGAGCTGAGAGGCTGAGGGGGGCTTCCCATGAGAGCCTCCGGCTCCAATGACAGCTGCCAAGATGAGTTAGCACAGCCGGGCGTCATGCCTGCAAGAAAGGCTGTGGGCAGTTTGGGGAGTGCAGGAGGGGGCCAGCTCCGGCCGAAAAGAGGGTGCCAGGAACTGAGAGAGTGGCTAGTCTCATAGCCCCTGCTGCCCACTGAGGCCTTCCTGTATCTGTGCTGCAGGGGCTGGCAAAGGTGTGTGCTGGGCAGCTGGGGAGGGATGAGCAAGACAGGCAAGGCAGCTGGTTGCCAGATTAGCCATAACTGAGCGGCTGAGAAAGAGGACAATGCCTGTGAGCCAAGGGCCCATCCTCAGGGGTCCCAGGGCAGGTCCCCATTTCATTCACGACATACAAAGGGAGGAAAGTGCCCCCCCCCCCCGCAGCCCCCTGCCCCTAGAGATCCTTGCAGGCAGCTATGGGCAAGGGGAGGATGTTGGGGTGGGGACTGCAGGGAGAGCGAGGCAGGGACAGAGGTGCAGGGGAAGAGGTGGGTGTGAGGCTCAGAGCTGCCGTCTATGAAAGGATCAGGAAGTCTCTTGGGAGCTGCTGCTTGGAAGCTGGCGCCCAAGGCACAGACGTCTGTATTTTCCAGGCATGATGTCTGTGTAGTGAGCAGAGAGCAAATGCAACACAGTTGTGGCGGGTGCTGTTGGTGCCTCCCTTAGCGGGCTTCTGCCCGAGCACCTGCCTTTGTCACTTCAGCCAGGGGCTTTCTCTGCCCACCCACATCCTCCTTGCCCACCCATGCAGCAGGCAGGAGGTGTGGAAATCATTCACGACTGCTGGGGATGGGTATGTAGGCACTGTGGGGAGAGGAGTGCTCAGGTTCCAGGCTCCACTGTGTCCCAGGCCCCAGTTGCCTGCGGACAGTTCCTTAACATTCTATTGGCTTCCTTCTCTTCCCCGTCTCCTTTGCCCACTACACCACTGGCGTTTCATTTACCTCCCAAAGTAACAACTCGCATTTGAATCCTCGGCTCAGGGTCTGCTTCTGGGGGAGCCAAAGTAAGACAGACCGTCAGCAGGACACAGTAGGAAACACTGGGGCTGAAAGGCTGTTTGAATTCCAGCTCCTTTGTGTGTAAGAAATTCCCAGCTGGCAGCAGGCTTCCAAACAGGTTGGTGGAGCATAAATTAGAATATTGATGTTTGCCACGAGGCGCAGGCCATATAGTGTGCCCCGTGGCCCACCAAGCTGAATCAAAACCACGCAGATAACAATGCCCCTTGGCCGGCGTCAGGCCCGTCGCTGAAAGCATAGTCCACTGATTTGTCATCCGGGGCTAAATATAAAAAGTTGTGGCCTGAGTCAGAAAGTTATTTTCAGCACTCTGTCTTACTTTGCGGCCGTGGAGGGATGCTGTTTGGAGGGCTGCCTTCCTGGAGGCTGAGGTCAACCCTGATGGCCCCCACATTCCAGGGACAACGGCCCAACTCCTCTCTCAGGGCACCCTGACTGATGCCCCAGCCTCCCCCAAATCCACCAGGTGTCTGCTTCTGTTTCTGGCCAGGCTGGGAAATAGGTCCCTTCCACGTCTGAGGTCTCTTCACTCAGAAGCCACAGAAATAGACAGAGGGGGAGTGACTAGAAGGCAGTATTTACTAAGAACATGTTAAGCGCTCAGAGCGGGGGTGAATAGACGGCAGTATTTATTAGGAACCTGTTAAGCGTGAGACTCCAAAATTTATGAATCCTCACAGACTCCCTGCCAGAGAAATGTTACTGTCAGTATTTCACAGAGGAGAAAGGTGAGACTTAGATGCCTGGCCAAATACCTTGTTCAGGGCTGCGTAGTTTGAACGGTCTAGGCTGCACACGCTGCATAACCTCCTCTTCATGGTGTCTCTCTTAGCACCAGGAATTCTCTACACAGGGGGAGATGGGTGACGTGCAGGGGTCCCCTGGTCAAAGAAGGGGGCATGGGTCCTCTTCCCCCTCAGTAGGGGACCCCACTCTTCTTTTAGGACAAGGAAGAAAGAGCAGGTGCCATGATTTACCAAGGACCCCAACTCGTGGCCTAATCAGCCCCTGGAGCAGCTGCAGCTTCTGCCCAGCCTGGGCGGCTACTGAGGATGAATGAGGCTGAGGATGAATGAGGCTGAGACGGCCTCCACCTCCTGAGTCAGGCCTTTGGTGTCGTGCTGCGTGCTTTTGGAGACGTGACTCCTTTCCAGTTCATGGTGGAGATGCCAGGGGAGAGATCTGTGGGGAGGAAGGTCTTCCTGGCACAGCTCCGTACCCATGCCTCCCCCTCCCTCCTGCTCCATGAACCCCATCCCAGAAGCTTTCCCTGACCACTTCCCCAGTGTCCTGCATCCATCCCAACAGCCATGGACATTGTGTTTATTGAGGCTTAATTCCTTGGCTCGTAATTGCCCATAGAATAAAAGCCAAACTTCCCAGCATTTCAGGCCCCTTACCATCTGGCCCAATTAAGTTCTCTGAGTGTATCCTACACCACACTTCCAGAGTTGTTATCCTCTCCTGCCCCTCTATCCCTTCCACTCTTAACACCCTCTGCCCCTGCTCATCCTGGCTGGCTCCTGTCCACCCTCTGAGGCAGCTGGAAGCCCCCCGCCCCACATTGCTGAACATGACCATCACCCCACCTGCGTGCTGATGACATGATCCCCACGGCTAGTGCAGGAGCAGGGCCGTATTTGATGTGAGCCCAGCGCAGCGCTTGGCCTAGACAGGCCTTGCTCAACATTCAGCTCAGGGGTCCCTCTCCATGTGTGCTCTAGGCACTACTGTATAGACTCCCTCCTCAGAGCAGCACTTGGCCATGCGCAAAATAAAGTACAAACCGATGTCATCGAACGCTTGTCAAAAATGTGTTCAAATGAAATTTGTGATTTAGTAATAAATGTGCCTCTACCTGAAAGCATGAAATAACGAAATCTAGTGGTGCATTCTAACGACCACCCTCTCTAAACAGTGAGGAGCACAGACAATATTTCACAACATCTGCAACAGCTGAACGTGACAGAAAACTGTCTGTGGGACCTGCTACCCTGTTTCCCCGAAAATAAGACAGTGTCTTATACCCTGTTTCCCCGAAAATAAGAGTGTCTTATACCGTTTCCCCAAAAATAAGACAGTGTCTTATATTAATTTTTGCTCCCAAAGATGCGCTAGGTGTTATTTTTGGGGGGATGCCTTATACGTATTTCAGCGAGAGGCAAAACTGTAAGTAGGTCTTATTTGGGGGGGATGTCTTACTTTCGGGGAAACACGGTAGTACTAGGCTAAACCTTATGAAACTGCCAGTACGGCATCAGTTTCTGAGCTATAAAAAAACGGTGGTTTCATATGGTTTTGCCTAATTCTACGCTGACTTGCTGTGTACACTCCTCATTGAGACACATGCACGATGTCAGGTACACGTGAGGAAAACTGAAGATGAATATTTTTCACAGTTATATCAGGGACCCCTGAGGAGAGACACCTTGAGAGCCCCGAGTTGGTAACTCGGGGCCCCCGGAAGGCTGGGAGGGTCGCCCCTTTGCACCCAGGGGCTGCCTGGGCCTCCTCCCAGAGCATCTAACCCACGTGGGTCTTTGCTCCACAGGCTCCCTGTTCCCGCAGCTGAAGCCCTCGGAGGGCGTCTTCAAGGTGATCTTCTGGCTCGGCTACTTCAACAGCTGCGTGAACCCCCTCATCTACCCCTGCTCCAGCCGCGAGTTCAAGCGCGCCTTCCTCCGCCTCCTGCGCTGCCAGTGCCGGCGGCGCCGGCGCCGGCGCCCCCTCTGGCGCGTCTACGGCCACCACTGGCGGGCCTCGGCCGGGTGCCCGCGCCTCGGGGGCGCCCCCAGCCCGGGCGCCGCGCCCCCCGGGGCCCCGCGGGCCCTCACCGCGCCCTCGGCCCCCGGCACGCCCGAGGTGCCGTCTCCTGCTGCCGGCCGTGGAAAGCCACCCTGTGCCTTCCGCGAGTGGAGGCTGCTGGGGCCGTTCCGGAGACCCACCACCCAGCTGCGTGCCAAAGTCTCCAGCCTGTCGCACAAGATCCGCGCTGGGAGCGTGCAGCGCGCGGAGGTGGAGGCTGTGTCCCTTGGTGTCCCCCACGACGTGGCCCAGGGAGCCGCCTGCCAGGCCTACGAACTGGCGGACTACAGCAACCTCCGGGAGACTGATATTTAAGGAACCCCCCTGAGCACGACCAGGGTGTGCTGGAGGAGGGGCGTAAAGTGGGGTGAGGCTGGCTTTGTTCAAAAGGCCCGTGTGGAGCAGGGACTGGAAGCTGGTCCGGGCAGCTGCTCTCTGGCAGCGCTGAGGAACCCAGGCCGGAGCGGCGCCCTGCACGGATGGAAAGTTATGGGCCCCTCTTGGACACATGTCCCCAGCCCCTCCTTTCTGAGGGAGGAGCAACAGACTCCGTGGAGCCGTTTGCTCACAATCACTCCCTGTTTGAGAAACGCTGCCCCATCCCTTCCCTGAACCCGGGGTAGACAGCCCGAAGGACGGCCCAGGCAGGCCTGCCCCACGTCTCGGAGAGGAAGGGGCACAGAGGCCCTGCATGGCTGCCTCCAGGAAAAAGTCTCTAGGACCAGGGCTTCTCCATGAACATAATTGTTCTCCTTACTGCCAACTGGAGGAACCCAGAGGACCTGCCACCGCCACCCATATGCTTTGGTGGCAGATGGGATGACCCTCCTACAAGCCTGTCTTATTTACCCATGGGCCCACTCCCCCATAGAGAGGATCCTCCATGCACACGTGTCACCTGGTCCTGCCTTCATTTCACCCCTGAGGGCCTTACTGTTTACACTCTGTACATAGCTTATTGTGCCTGTGCCCATTGCCTCTTGCTGGGATCCGGAGCCATCAAAGGGGGAGAGCTTTATTGTCATGTTGAGACGTATTTATTGGTAAGAGTACTTCTATTTTGTCCAAACTGTGCAAACTGTCCCTCTTTAGTTGATAACCCACAGAGATCTACATTCCCCCCTAAAGTCCTCCAAGTAGTAAAGGCCCACATCAGGACAGATGGGTGTGTGTTCACCTTTCCAGCTTCAACTTAACTGCCTCTTTAACCAATGGCTGCTGTCCTCTGGGAGTTTTAGCATGACCAAAGGACTTTGCGGGGAGAATTGTTGGCTTTTAAAATTCACATGATTAGTTTGGGGAACCACAGAGTAATCATAAGCACAAATTCTCGCCTTGTCAGGCTCCCCAGATGTATCTGTTAGGCTCTGAGGGCGTCAGTGAAGAAGGCAGCCATCAGTTAAATGTGTGAAGCATCACAAGAAAAGACACACAAGCCTAAATAGACAGGCATACATGGTGAGTGAGAGAACACCCACCTAGGGACCGTGTTTGTTAGCTTGAAGTAAAATGTCCAACACTTCATATACCTAAGAGATTACAGGTAGTTCAGCCTTCAGCCCTTCAGCTCTATATCAACCACATCCATTCGACCAGTACAAGAGTGATGACTGTGGCCCAGGGGACCCTCAGAAGCAGAGCTGGCTAGATAATGCATGGGGTGTCTAGAGGGGGGTGTTTAAAAACTGGAAGATCCAGCTGCTGGAGCCCACATGGACCAGTATTTTGAGCCCAAAGTTCCCACCCTGTACTGAGGAGATCATCTGTTTAAAGGGTCGCCACAATTTCAGACCCCTCACCCCAATTCTACAAAGTAAAAAGGCAGCCAGTCTTGGGGCTCAGGAATTGACATCTCACATTGTGGGTCTTTAGCAGGTTCTGGGCTTCTGGCCTGGCATCCCCCCGAGGCAGCGGACGGACAGTTTAGGGCAGGTGCAGGCGCATGTTACACACCCCAGAGAGGGCCCCACGTTGCAGCCCATTAGCTGCCCTAAAGCTGGGGACACAGCCCTGTGGTCTTCTCATGGAAGTGGGGGCTGTCAGTCAAATCAGGGGTTAGTGAGGGGGCAGCCCCCGGTGTCAGAGGATTGAACACTGGGCTCTTGGAAGGGGTTCAGCAGCAGGGGAGGGTCCTGGACCAGGGGAGCAATGGTGCCCACAGGCCAGGGCAGCTGAGCCCACAGGAGGTCAACGGGGGACAAGGAAGCAAGGCAATGAGGGAGTCTTCATCAGGAGGCTTTTAGGGGGCCCCCTGCCCCGGGTAACGGGTGAGTGGGTGTGGAGGCAGGCAGGGCCAGCAGCTTACCCGGTACTTTCTCTAGACACAATGATCAGTCAGCAAAACAGTCTGACGTTCAAGCTTCAGCCCCTGTCTCCTAGACAAACGGGCCCTCTACACACAGTTGTCCCCTCCTGTACCCCCCACACCAGGTACAGAGCCTTCGGGAGATGCCAGAGGGGCCATGACACAGCAGGGTCATTCAGAGACCCAGTCCTAGTCCTCCGTATAGCACTAAGCTGCCGACCTTGGTCTCAGGATGTGCCAGAAAATCATGAGTGGTCAAGAGGAACGGAGGGAGTAGCGAGGGCCCTCCCGGAGTGGGCAGCTTCTTGCAAGTGATTTGGGGAAATCTGGAAGAAGTGCATTCATGGCACCATTTCCTGGGTCCTTGGGTGCTCCAGCCCCCCCGCCCCCCTGCCCCCCCGCCTGGCCTGCACATCTCATTAAAGCCTGTCCCTAAAGTGCATATTAAAAACGGGCTGTTGTCTCCAGCAGGCACCAGTAAAATGTTGAGGTGACTGGGGGAATAGGGAAGACTTTCTCGGTGCCCATCAAAATGGGAGACGAAGTACACAATCCTCCAGAAATGGGCTGAGGCCAGAGGGAGTTTGTTAGTGGGGAGGGGGTGGTCCTGTGAGATGTGACAGGAACAAGCAAGCCTTCAAAGACATTTCCCAATTGCCACCCCACCCCATCCTTGGAAAGCCTCATTCCTGCTTCCCACCCAAAACCTCCATCCAGCGCTAGTCCACCCTCCCTCTCAGGCGGGGCTCTTGCCACCCATCTTGCCTTGCTTCCCACACTCTTTTCAGGACCTCTGTTCCCAGCCTCCCACAGGGCTGCTTTTGCAAGTCACCTGGGACTTGTCATTTCCCCAGTCTCCTCCCCTCTGTCTCTGCTGAAGTCCACGCTGGTGGCCACTCCTGCTTCCTGAAATGTTCCTCTCCCTGCCTGAGCCACGCCCCTGGGATCTCTTCCAGGCTTCTGACTCCTGCTTAGGCGCCTCTCTGTCCTTAAATGTCCCCTAGGGTTTTCTTCTTTCTTTTTTTCAACTCTCCACACAATCTCATCTCAGTGACACTCATCACACTCCAAATCATCTCAGTCTCGTATATAAATGGCTCCCAAGTGTCTGTCTCTAGCTGCAGATGTGTGTTCATTCTCCCCCGGGGTGACCACCTGCGCCCCATATACAAGCTCACCTTCTGCAAAGCCATCTCTACGGCATGTGGGAACGACAGGCCACTGGTGCTGAGGCTTCATGCTCCCTGAGGCCGTGAACCTGCCCTTCCTCTCCACCCTCCATCTTCCCAAGACCTCTTGCTAGACTTCCTGCCTGGAACTCAGCCTCCCCGGTAGCTCACTTAGAGTCCAATGATAGGTTCCATATCTGTGTCCCCCAGGGGGAGAGGACTCTCTCTCCCCAGGGCTGCTCGGGACTGGACATGAGTGTTCGTTAGATTCTAGACCTGTGGATCCCACTGCTCCCTGGTAGCTGGCTCAACATTGCTGTCTGTGCGAGACCCTCACCCCTGCTGTTCCCACAAGTCCTTAAGGGGCTGGAGACTCTGTGCTCCCCCAGCCAGAGAACCAGCCGTGCCCTGCACTTCGACAGGGACACCTACCTATTCCACATGTCCTCCAGCTCACCCCACCATCCCTCCTGCAGCCCCAGGCCCCTGCAGGCCCTTCCTCACCACCACTGCTCCAGGTGCTGATGGGTCCTGAGGGAAGTTCCGAGACCTTGGTGGCCCTCCCCTCAGTGACCTGTCAGAGCTCTGACTCCTCCTGACCCTGTTTCTTTTCCCATCCTGTTACCCTCCCAGGGGTTACATGTTCACAGTTCACTTGGAAGGACTTTTTTTTCTCTTCGTGTGGCTACAGCAAAGCACAAAACCAGATGCTTGTAAAGGCTAAACTGATCTCGCAGCCTCTGCTCAGAACAGCTCTCTGGGGAGGCTGGGGGGCCCAGGTGGTGTGGGGGGTGGGGCTTTGGAAAGAGGGGCTGCACTCAGGACTCAGGCTGCTGCCGATCTGGGCTGGCACTTCTTCCTCCCCCTACCCACCCCTTGGCAGCAACAGGGAAACAAACAGAATGCTGAACGGGCCCCTGGCTCTGGTCTGGGGGAGAATGAAGTGAAAATTACAGGAAGTCTTTGTAATGAAGAAGAAATCCCGGAACTGGGACCATGACAGGCTGGGCTTTAGAGCCAGGAGCCAGAGGGAGGGGTGCAGCACAGACTGCACCAGGGGGCTCGCCCAGGACGCTTGTGGACATCCATTCACGTGACCCCACCATGATGTCTGTGTCCGCCTCTTTGTGTCCTGTCAGAAACCAAAGAAAGAGTCCCAGTTCCCAGTCCTGAGAGAGAGAGAGAGAAGGAGGGAGAGAGAGTGGGGGGAAAGGGGGAAAGAGACCCATGCAGGTCTCACTCATCTTTGAAGCAAACCACCTGGGCTGGTCACTGGCTAATTGGGGACAAGTCTGAACAGCTGGGCAGGCAGATGGGCATGGGATAGGCCACGTACAAATCACTGCTGTCTGTGGGTGGAGTGATTCTCCTAGATGGAGGAGCGGCAGGGCAGGTCACGACTGACACCTCTAGTACACGGGATCTGTTGAGAACACGGCTGCAAGTTGTAAGGAAGCTGATCAATAGCTGCAACAGGAACTATTAAACCTGAAAAAGGATGTGTTACGGAAACAGAGTGGTGGAACCTAGAGTGGGGACCAAGCCCAATGCCTGGTGCACTCCATCCTCCCATCTACATGGGACACGCTTCGCTCCCAGCTAGCAGGCAGAGTAAGCGAGCAGGAGATGAAGGTGGCAGAGGTAGAGGACAATGGCAGCCAAAGTGCACAGGGCTGTGTGCACCATCGCAGGACTCTGGGTTTCCCTCTGAGGGAGTTGTGGCCTTAGGAGCTTGAGAAGTGACAGGATTTTGGGTGAACAGGGTCACTCTGGCTGTCATGTTGGAAGAGAGACAGACACAGGGAGACAGAAGAGGAGAAGAAGTAGACCACTTAGACTGGCAACTGCAACAATCAGGCAAGAGATGATGGAGACTTGGCCATTGGCCACAGGATGGAGATAAGTGATGAGAAGAGGTCAATTTTGGAGATTCTGGAGATGGCATCTGCATGCACCACACCACGCTCAGCATTTCTAAGCTACCAGCCAGACCTGCCTTCTTAGGTGCCCCTGACACTTCAGGGGAGATTTTTTTCCTGCCCCTCTCCCACTTCCCCCTGAATTCAGGCATTTCTTGAAGTTCTATTCCCAGGTTTCTTTTCTTTCCTTCTATTTTTATTTTTTCTTTCCTCCCAGGCACCCATGTCTCAAATCCACATTTCCTGCTCTAATACTGTCTCCCCTACCTCATATTTACTTTGGTAAAACATACAGGGTAACTTGGTTGTCCAGACACGAATTTCCTCCTGACTCCAAAACTCAAGGCTCATACACAATGTTGGTGTAGGAGTTGTTTGTTTTTGTTTTTCATCAAGTGCAGGCACCTCCAACTTAAGGTGGCATCTGCTAGGCCCTTTACAAGACCCCTCCCCTTAAAGTACCAACAAAGACCTAAAAAGAGGATAGAAATTCAAAACAGACCTGAAAAGTAAGGATATCAGTCAACCACTTGCAAACAACAGGGACTCCAGCGGGGGAAGCTGCAGTCAGACAGACTCAGGGGCCCTGCCAGAGTTTGGCCTGGTCATTAAAGGTACCACTTGGGGGAGGCTAAGGAAAGGCTTGATCTTCTCCACTGACTCCCCGCCTCTAACCCCAAGAAGAGCCTGCCAATCAGCTAACCTCCAGCCACTGTCCTGCCCAACAGCTGCCTTCTGAGTAACCGAGGACACAGCAATGGTCGCCCATCCTCCCCATTCCCTGCAGGAACGTTCTACCTTCAGCAAAGACTTCGTGCTCACTGGCCTGTCCAGGCTTATGGGTCTGGGGTCAGAGGGACCTTGACAGCAGACAGTATAGTTTCTCAGGTGCTCCATTGGATGGAAAGGAATAGCTTTTAGAACAGAGTTCTTTCTCATTAGCTGAGAACAGGGCAGTGGTTGGGGAGAATGTAGATTTTCTTCAGGCTGGTAGAACAGAACTAAAAGAATGCCCACTGGCTTCTGTCTCCTCCAGCTCCTTGAGCCAGAGCCCAGCCATGAAGTGCATCTTCCATGGACCCAAACCCCTTGGCACATTCCTGCCAGGTCCCTTTGCTGGGACTGAGTCACCCTTGTACCCTGGTGGCTTCCCTGTCTATGGGTCCATCACTCACTCTATCACTAGTGCCCAGAAATATTCCTCTTGGGCTGGGTGACTTCCCCCAAGCAAAGGTGTGTCAGTCAGCTATTGCTGTGATAATGCTGTAAAACAAACCACCCCTAAATTCACAGGTTACAAGAGCAAACATTTATATTTCTTGCTTATGTGTCTATCGGTGGGGTCCTAGGTTTGATTCTAGGCTTCTATAGGCTCAGAACTATTCCTCCTTTCTCCATATTCTCCTGAAACGTCAGATATCAGGGGCATGTTCTAGTGACAGATGGTAAGTACATGAGATGCCAAACTCACTACACACACATGGTTAAAGCTTCTGTTCATGTTGCATCATGACTGTTCACATTCCATTGGCCAAAACAACTGCGATGACCACTCCCAAAGTCAGTGGGGGCAGGAAAATACACTCTTCTCCCAGAGGGAGAAGGAAGTGATTGAATATTTGCTGAATATGGCCAGTCTATCTCAGGGGGCTGGATTAGGACCTCAACATATGAATTGTGGGAAAGAGGGTATAATTCAGCCTATACCCTCTTTAGTGAGAGGAGATGCAAGGTCACATGGCAAAGCAAGGAGTGAAGCACTGAGGTCACTTTGGCCATCTCATATTATAAATGACAACACTAATTCAGCTCTTGAGCTAGAACAAGCACTGGTCCAGACTGCATTACCATTCCTATGGCCTAGGTTTCCTGCTCTGTCACTGGGGTCCAGTTCATACCATTTTTGTAAGAATCAAATGAGATCCTGCCATATATGTGCTTTGAAGAGTAGAGGAAGCTCTAAGGCGAGACTGTGGTTTTCTAAGCGTAATAGGGTGTCACTCATGCATAAAGGCAAAAGGCAGCTATTCCCAAACATGTGTGAACGTTTTTTAACATCCCAATGCAAATACAATGAAAAAGAACAAATCTGAAACAAAAAGTGACTATAGCTAAAGTCACAAAGGAGAATACTGTGCACAATTTTAGACCAGTAAATGTTTAAACCAACATGAAAAGGGCAATTTATTAATAAAATATTAATTGCCAAAATTGCATCTCACTCCCCCAATGTAGAAAATCTTTACAGACTATTAATCATAAAAGAAATTAAAACAATAAAGATCTACTTCCAAAAAAATTAAAATGCACTAAGTCCAGCCAGTTTTGCAAGTAAATTCTTTAAATCTCTAGGAAACAGATAATTAAGATTTTATACATACTTTCCCAATATATAGTAAAAAGATGATAAGCTACCCAAATTATTTTTAAAGTCCAAGAGGGAGGAAGAAAAGAGGAAGGGAAAAAAAGCCCTGACAAGCCCAAGAAAAAAATCTTGGATTACATGTGAACATAGAATCAAAAGCCTAAATAAACATGCACATGAAATCCGACAACACATTCAAATAAGAATATATCATGACCAGTGTGGTAGATTGTATTCTTGACAAAACATTCACTGCCCCTACCTCCTGGGCACGTTCTGCAGGAGAAGTCTATGCCTATATACTGACATCAAGCCCAGGCACTGACTGGATTTAACCAATGAAACGTAAATAGAAGTCACGTACTACTTCTGAGCAGAAACGTTAGGATGTCCCAGTATTTCTTTTTCCACCTACCATGAGATGCCCCATCAATGTAGGTCTTAAAAATAAGAACACATGAAATCAATCCTCTGTGTTCATGTGACACGAGCAAGAAATAAACTTCTGTTGTAATTCACTAAGTTTTGAGGGATGTTTGTTACCAAAGCAGAACTTAGCCTAATAAGCTAAGTCAAAGACTGCCCCCAAAACACAAGGAAAACATTAGAAATGTTCTCAATGTAATTAACACATTAGCAGATAAAAGGAGGAAAACCTTATGAGCATCTCAATAAATGCAGAAAATTCATTTGATAAAATATTGGTTCATTAGTTATAACCAATGTACCACATTAATGTAAGACATTGGCAATAGGGAAATGGGGGGGGGGCATCTATTACTTACTTTTTCTATAAGTCTAAAACTTATTTTAAAAAGTCTATTGATAAAGAAAACTGATGGAACTAAAAGGCTAAATCAACAAACACACAGTTATAGCTGGGCACTTCAACACTGTTCTATTCTATCAACTGGTAGAACCAGACAGAAAATCAGCACGGGTATAGAAGAAATCAACACCATCAGCCAACAGGATATAATCAACATCTACAGAACACTCTCTCCCCACAATAGCAGAACGCACACCCTTTCCCGGCACCATAGATCATATACCAAGGTAGAGCCTATCCTGGGCCATAACACAAATATCAACAAATTTAAATTATATGGTCCAGCTTCACTTGGGAAACAAAATAAGTTCATATTTCTTATTTATTTACTTAATACATTTAGTTATTGAAGCATAACTAAATCTTTTAGCACAGAGGCTGGCATACAAAAGGAAATTACTAAGTCTGATGAATGATCTAGCAGGAGTCTCCAAACTATGGCCCACGGGCCGCATGTGGCCCGCGAGGCCCTCTCAACCGGCCCATGGAGACCTTTTTATCTGAATAAAATAATATTAAATAAATTATTAAAGACAACATCTATGCTTTGATTCTTTTTTATTTGGACCTCGAGTGTGTATGTAGTTGGCCCCCAAACTGCTGTTTGATAGTTAATGCGGCCCACGGGCTGAAAAGTTTGGAGACCCCTGATCTAAAGGAAGGAAGGGAAGGAGGGAGGGAGGGAGGGAGGGAGGGAGGAAGGAAGGAAGGAAGGAAGAGGGAGAGAGGGAGGAAGATCTCATCTTGGGGCAAAGGCCTCTTTTTACTGTTAAGAATGAAAAATAAATGATACTCTAGACTAAGTTACAATCCTATTTTATTCACTTACTCAACATTAATTAGAGGTACGTTCTGTAATTTATTGGGTTTTTGTCTTTTTTTTATTTTTAATTCAGAAAAACTCACAGAGAATCCAGAACACACATGTTCTCCCTCCAGCAAGAGGGCTGTAGTCCAATATGGGCAGCAGATGGCGCCAGAGGACATGGTTCAGCCCAGGAGGTTGTCCTTGCTCCCAGAGACCCTGTGGGGGCTCCTCCCAGCCGCGGTGGGATAGGCAGTCAGCCCAGCCCTCCCTGTCTCCCTGTGCCACTTGAGGCTCCCTCCCCACCAACTGCTAGGGCGGGGGTGGCGAACCTGTGGCACACGTGCCCAAAGTGCCACGCTGAGCAATTATTTCGGCACGCGGAGCTGTGAATATCATTTAAAAAATTATTATTTATGCCTCTTATAAAAATAATCGATACCTCTACCTCACTCGATGGGTTGGCACGCGAGTCGAGCGAGTATACTCTTATTTCATAAACTTTGGCACTCAATCGCCAAAAGGTTTGCCACCCCTGTGCTAGGGTAAGATCGTGAGGATGCAGAGAGCACGTGTAGAAAATGCTAGTGTCACACTTGACTGTGAGAGAGGGTAAGGGAAGGTGGTAGCAAGAGGAGTGTGGGTGATGGGAAAGACACTGAAATGTGGGTGGGAAGGATGCTGAAGAGAGAAAGGGCAAAGGATGAGGCAAGCCCCTGAGTGTGGGACATGGGATGCACAAGTGGAGGGCCACATGCTTCCTTTGTGTGTGTGGAGGGGTCTAAAAGCACTGGTGAGGCCGGCCAGCCAGCCAGTCTATTTGTAGACTGAGTGAGGAGGTTACCTCCATTTGCCTCCTATTTGTCCAAGACATGGGAGACCATGTTGCCTGTTTACACCGAGGAGACAGGAGGGGCCAGACCTTGAAGGGGAGAGGCCTGACGAGGCAAACCCAGGGTGACTGCCGGCCAGCACGGAAGGTGGGTCCAGAAGTTGGCACCATTCAGCTTGGCTTCTTCCTTCACTTGTTCATTCATTCTGTAGATACTTGACAACCACTATTACAACAGGTACTATTTTGGACACTGTAACTTACATTTGGGGGAAGGGGATTCAGGCAAATAAATAAACAAAAAAATGACAAAAGGCTTCGAAGAGATAGGCAAGTGGTGGTGGGGAGGCAAGTACCTGGAGTGCTGTGAAAATGGGGAGCTCAAAGAAGTCTTCCCAGAGAAGTGACAGCTGAGAAGAGAGATGAACACAGTGAAGAGACGACACTTGCAAATATCTGGGGACACACATTCCAGATAAAGGGGACAGCCAGGGCCAATGGAAGAGAGCAGGAAGTGGGGCCAGGGGACAGATCACACACAGTGTTACAAATCAGCTGTTATGCTCAGTGTGATGAGAGTCACTGGAAACCATGGAAGTACATAACTGTATTCACATTTAAAGGGATTGCTGGGATGCCGGGATAGCTCAGCTGGTAGAGTAAGCCTTGAAATTGCGAGGTCCGGGGATGGAATCCTGGCCACAGCCCACGCAAACCCACATGCTGAACTGCGAAACAACTGTGACTGGTAACTGCCAGGATGGCAGCAAAGGTTCTTGCCTCCCATGTGGGAGGCCCGCGGCATGGTTCCCGTCCCACAGGGCCCCACATCCACCTGTGTGGAATGACACTATGTCACAACTAATGATGTGCACCTATAGAAACTTCTCTGAGCCCTCCTTCCTTCTCTCTCTCTCTCTCTCTTTCTCTCTCTCGCACGCACGCCTTCTCTCAAAATAAAATCTTGAAAGGGTTGCATTGGCTGCTGTGTAGAAAACAGGCTGAGGAGCAAGCATGGGAGAAGGAACACCACACAGGAGGCTGAACAGGAGAGAAGCAATCACATTCAGGATGTGTAGTGTAGGTAGAGCCAACAAGACTTGCTGATGGCAAATCTGATGATCAGATGTAGTGTGAAAGGAACAAGGAGTCAGTGACTCGGGTGTTTGCCCTGAGTAAGCGGTGGGACCGCTTACTCAAATGAGTAAAGTAGATTTGGGAGGGAGCCGATCAAAGAGTTCTGCTTTGGGCAAGTCCATGGAAAGATCCTGTAGGTGGTGTTGTTTGTCCTGCTTGGCTTTGTTTTGGCCAGCAGGTGTGGCTCTGTGTTTTTCTCCCACGTACCTATTGGTGACTCAGACACAAGTGTGGAGAACGTAGATGATGGATCCATGACTGGGCTTGAACAGAATAAATTGCAAATGAGTTCAAGATATTGGAAGGAGACTGAGTGAAATGATAGAGCGTTAAAGACCCCACTCCTGGAACCAATTTTAATTAGTCAGGACTAAGTAAACGAATTCAACACTAGTGATAAAAGCCTAGCCCTAGCCCAAACTAATTAAACAAAAGGGGAACCAAAGACCCATGTAGCTGGAAAGGACACTGAGGTAGCTCAGAAATGGGCTACCAGACATCTGGTCTTGATCATGGCCTTGAACTGGGCATGGATAGATGACTGTGTGACCCCACATGCCACACATAAAGGGGGGAGGGGTGACAGAGCCAAACAAAAAGGAGTAATGGGCTCTGCAGTGAAATGGAGGGAGCACGCCCCATCCAACAGGTCAAAACCACTCAAATATGAGCTCACCGAAAGAAAATATGCCTGCTAGGGCCCCTCCCAGAGATCCAGGTTTCGAACATTCCTGCGAAATCCCTGTTCGGCAGCCACTAAAATCATGGGAGGTGAGAACAGCTTTTGTAACCATCATCTCCAGTTAAAGAGTACGGAGCAGGGCTGCAACCAACTCCTTGCTTTCTTATCTGAAATAGATAACATGAGCTTAAGATGTTCTGGATGTCACCTGGGTAGGGCCCCAACTCTTCCTGTTTGTGGAGATGTGATTACCCTACACAGATCACAAGTAGCCTCCGCAACCAGCCCAGCCAGTCATTACAAGAAAGCATAGCCTCCTGCGACACTACCATTATGTTTGGCAGACCATTCATTAGACAGGCAGTCCTCTAGAACTGAACCAGCAGCTCACGACACGCTGCACCTTGGGGTTACCCTGGGCTCATCCCAACAGGCCCAAGGGAATGCAGGGTGACTCCAACCAGAGACACTTTGCTCCTGCATTTGTTTGTGGGCAGGGCAGACATTCCAACCGGCTCCCGTGAAATGGGAGCACCATGCTGCTCGCCTGTCCGGTAGCAGCAAAGCGGGAGAGAAGCAGCAAGGACCTGCCGAGTAACTCAGGCCCCCTAAGGGAACATTTCTGAGGCTTCCACTAAACCACAACTGAATACCTTGCCCGAGGACTCACTGATGCTAACAGCACCAGAAACGATGCAAACAATGCTACAGAGAATCCAGTGCCAGGAAAGAACTTTCCTCTCAGGTGACCTTGCACAGGCGATAGGAATTGGATAGCAGGTATTGGTTTGGGTGTTGGCCCGAGCATGTCACATTTTCCATCCCTGTTCGAGTCCTTTGGGTTTCAATCAATGCCACCGCAAGTTCAGCAGTAGTCCCAGCAAGACGCTCGTGCTGTGTTCACACTACAGCTAGCCTCTCCTCATTTCTGAATGACTCCTGCTTTTCTTTATCTGCCTTGAATCTGCTTTTCTTACCCACATCCCACAATTATTTGATATGAAGGGAGTGCATGGGAGGGCTGACTACTTTGACACTTCTCCAGGGCCACCTTCCCGCCTCACCTGTGCCTGCCTGTGTCTCCAAGTCTCCCCCCACCTTCTTCCACTTGAGAGGACATCCTCTCCAAGCTGTGTGGGCTTGCACAGCCCGCACGAGTCCTTCTGTGAACCTTGACTTCCTCTGCTCTGCTATGAAGCAATCCCCACCTCCCTCAGGTGGCTGCAGATGCCCAGATGAGGGGACATAGGCAAGGAGTCTGATAAACACTGATGTCCTATGTAAATGCAAGTCCAATTCTTATCACTGGGCAGCCAATGAGGCACAAATAGGTTCTTCCTCCTTTATCTGCTCTCCTGATGTGTCATATCTGTTGCGAGGAATTAGCTGGGTCCACACAGCCCTGTTTTGGGATGGGAGGATTGGGCATCAGACTCTTTATAACTTCTTAAATTGAGTTATACCATACATACAGAAAAGTGTATAGATAAGTGTAGAACCCAACGCTTTTTTACCAATGTATATATCCTCGCAACCACCACCCAGATCAAGATATGAAACATTTCTGCAAGCCAGAAGTACCCCTGCACTCTCTGCCAAGCACTACCGCATCCTCTCATTTCTAACACCATAGATCAGTGTG
Source organism: Craseonycteris thonglongyai (assembly GCA_004027555.1). Lineage (NCBI taxonomy): Eukaryota > Metazoa > Chordata > Mammalia > Chiroptera > Craseonycteridae > Craseonycteris > Craseonycteris thonglongyai. The sequence goes on from PVKE010001415.1 coordinate 77,779, forward strand.
GCGGGTTCTTGAACTTCATATAAAAGAAATCATACAGTACATACAAACATACCTCCTACCAGGGGTCCTCAAACTACGGCCCACGGGCCACATGCGGCCCGCCGAAAACATTTATCCGGCCCGCCAGGTGTTTTTGCCGCCGCTGCCGGTCCTGCTTAGCAGCCGACTCGTCCCGGGCCCGCAGTGCGCATGTGTGGGCATGCTGAGGGACAGTGAACTGGCCCCGTTTAAAAAGTTTGAGGACGCCTGATAGACGTTGCAGGTTCAGTTCCAGACCACTGCAATAAAGAGAGGATCACAATAAAGCAAGTCATGATCTTTTTGCTGGCAGACAGTGTCTTCAATTTGTAAAAACTTACATCTATGAAGCACACAACGCGAAGCGTAATATAACAGGGTACACCTGTAGCCTTGTATCTGGCTTCTTTCACTCAACATATTCTTGAGATTAACAGACGTTGCAGCTATCAGCTCATTTTATTCTATTGGTACATTAGTATTCCAGTGTATAAATGTGCTATATTTTGTCCATTCTACTAGTGACAGACATCTGGGCCATTTCCAGTGTTTTATTATGAACTGGATTGCTATGAATATTCTAGTACATATTTTCTGTGGGCACAAGTGCTCATTTCTCTTGAGTGTGTATAACCAGGAGTGGAAATGCTGGTGGGCACATGACCTGCTTTTGTTGAATCTGCCACATGGCCACTCAGCAATGACCACTCAGCCCACTCTCTCCAGCAAGGGCCTAGGTTTTGTTTGTGTTTTTATTTGTTTGGATGGCACCAGCCTCTTTTCATCATGCAGTGGAATGAGCCTGCACTATAGTCGGACAGATTATGGTTCAAGTCTGAGCATCACCTGAGTGATGCTAGGTGCTTAACTCTCTAAGGTTTTGTCTCCCTATGGGGCTAAATCTCCATCCCCAGCCTGAGTTGACATCCCTGTCAAACCAAGAGACCATATTCCCAGTATTTATGATTCATATCCTACCTGGCAGGTGGTGAACATTAGCAAATATTCTCTCCCTCCCTCTTGACCACACCTGAAGCTCCCACCATGTAGTCACCAGATAACATTTCAAGCCCTTTCCTACTTGTGGAGCCCTTTAAAATTCCTACCCCTGTGATCCTCAAAATCAACTTACGACTTTTTTTCTCCCTACCCATGTGACAGGCCACTTCTGTCCATCCCATCACAGTTAATGGGGGAAATTCAAGACATGGAGAAACCCCCGCTGGATCAGTGCCTCCCAAAGTGAAGTTAATAGAAAGTGCTTCCTGCCAAGTAACTTGGGGCCAGGAAGGAGAGAATCTGACCGAAGTAAGGTCAAAATTTGCATCATCTGTTTAAGTAGTTATACAAAGATCACCAAGATACATTATGTTAATTAACATGAGCAAGATGCAGTATAAATACTTTGTAATACTTTGTCACGTTTTTCTTAAAAAAACAGAGGGCATATATTTCTATTGGCGTATCTAAAAATGGACACACAAAACTAACAACAGGGGGCTGTGAGCAGCGGACAGCAATGGCACTGGGAACCGGTGTGGGGGCGATGTTTCAGTGTAGCCTCTTATCATTCTGGAGCTTGAAGATCCACATCAACAGATCCTCTATTCAAAAGTTTAATGTATATACTTATAAGTTTGAAACGTTATGCATCAGGTGAATTATGAATCTCTGACATAAACTGCATGAAATGTCTAGTGGCTCAACAATGGCAAAGCAAGACCCGTTAGAGATGTGGGTGCGGAAGGGGTGAGTGCAGACAGGCATGTGTGTCTACATGCTGGACAGCACCATCGTAACCTGAGGTGAGGAGGGTGGGAACGTACAGTTATATCAAGGGCAGTGCCCTAAACTTCCAAGGAGACCCAGCCTAAGCTCACACAGATTTAGACCAGGGGGCCCACCTGGCTTTTCGCAACTTCCCCCACCACTCATCCCCTCAACTCTATAGAATTCGCTCTTTATCACCAGAAATCCAGAATAAGAATGACTAATTGTTCTTTCAGGTTCTACACATATGTATAGATGTAGTTGTGTATAGGTGGTAGGATGTGGGATGGTGTATCTGTGTGGCAGTGAGTATACGTGGGTGAGCATCTGTAAGAGTGTGTGTGTGTGTGTGTCTATGTGTGTTTCATGCTGTAAAAAGAGCAGAAAAGGCCACACCTTAATACAGAATGGGCCCATGGAACACAGCAGGTGGGTAACACTTAATATCTCCCCGCCCCCAAAATGGCCAGACTATCCAACTTCCCAGAAGTCAACGCAGCCACCCCAAGGGCCAGACCCAGGGGTGCGCCCGATGGCCAGGTGATACTCATTAATAATTAACACACCTGAGTTTGGCAAGGAGCCACAACAGGTGCACCCTCGCAGGGCATTTACCTTCACTCCACATGGACATATCACCCACTTAGGCTGAGAAGTCCAGCACAGGGCCAGTGAGCAGACCCAGGCCCGTCCTGAAGGAGGTGGGGTGGGGCCCTGGGGAGCCCTTCTCCCTGAGTGTCCTCGCTGGCAGGAAGACACACTACCACAACAGACCGGGGTGAGTGGATACCCCTTCCAGGAAAGGCAGGCACCGTCCCTTCTGGGGGCACAGCCAGGGCTTGGCTCCCCCCACCATCCCCTCACTCAAAGGGGATATTTAAACACACCAAAAAAAAACAAAAACGCAAACACACAAGAGGCTGAGGAAAACAGAACCAAGGAGCTGAGGAGCATGGGAAAGGTAAGCCTCTTTTATTATCCCAAAATGCAAAGTATTGAAGGCACTTCCAATAATGAGGTGGGAGGGGAGGAGAGGCTGGACATCAGAGCACAGAGATAAATCAACGGGCCCTACCCTGGTCATCACCCAGCACGGAGAAAAGGAAAAGCTACAGGGCCAGGTCTGAAGCCAGTCAGGTGTCTAGCTTTACAGAAGATACAAATCCATTCTACAGAGGATTAGGAAATTAGGAGTAAATGGCAGCAAGGGGCAGGGCTGGCAGTCATGTGTTAGTGGTTCTTTAAGGAAACACACTCAACAGTGATAAGGGTCTCAGGTCCCCTGCTGGAAGAGGTCTCTGTACATCTCGATGAGACGGGCGGCTTCACGCTGACCAGAGAGCAGAGCACCATGGGTGGTAGAGTAGTACTTGCGGTGGGTGGCCTCACCCGAGAACAGCACCTGCATGGGCTGGGTGGGGGACAGGGAAGTGAGGGTGGAGGAACAAGAGAGGCCAAGAGGCTACCAGTCTCTCCCAGAACCCTCCATTCATACTACAAGTCACAGAGGAATGAGCAGGCATCTGAGATGCAGGCATTGCTGCTTCCAGAGGATGAGGAATTGCCCACCCCACCTGGATACCTTCCCCTGCTTCTGCCCCAAACATCCAGGCCTCAGTTCTGTCTGTTCTGAGGCTTTTAGGAGTCCCAGCTCTGTGATCTCAGAGGCTCACTGTTTCTCTAACCAGTGAACTCAGGGAAAGTGCTATAACCTTCCTAAGACTTGATTTTCTCATCTGCAAAATGGATTTATATTACCTACTTCTGAGGGCAGTTGTAAGGCTTAAGTGAAATAATGTAGCTAAAGCACTTCAAACCTGGAAGAACATACGCACTTGATAAAGTTAGGTGGTAATTTAACAAACCTTTATGGAGCCCCTGTTAGGATCCAGGGACTGTTCTGGGCACTTGGAAGATAAAAGGTGACCAGGCTGCTGCTCTGAGGAGCTTCCTTGCTGGTGGGGAAGCCAGACACGAAACTCAATTATTAACGGTGTCATATGTGACAGGATGGGTGTTTGGGTGCGGTGCTGAGAGCCCAGAAAAGAGGCTCATGGTCAGAGGGGGACACACAAAGCTTCCCAGAGGACAGAACCTTTGGCTGCTTCTTGGAAGGTGCTGGGTCAATACAGGCAAAGAACATTTCAGGAAGAAGGGAAGTGGGAGCAAAAATATACCAAAGCAGGCCTTGTTTAGGGGACAGTGACAATTTTGGTACAGCCAGGGCTCAACCTGGAGAAAGCAAGCAACCGGTATCTGGGTGGGACCAGGCAAAGTACAAGTGCTCATATTCCAAGCTTGAGTCTGGGCTTCTTAGCCCAGGGGCATCTCAGACTAAACCCGCGCCTGCTGGGGCGCTGGTCAAGTGAAGTTTTTAATTCAGTAGGTCTGAGGTGGGCTGAGAGTCTGCATTTCTAACGCGCTCTCACGTGATGCTGAGACCACGCGCTTTGAGTAGTGAGGCTTTACCCCACCAACAAGGAGCCCACAGAGGTGGTTAAGCTGAAAGGCAGAACGCATATTATGGCAGAGGGCAAGCTGCCTACTACTCCTACATCTATTCTCCTTTCTCTTCAGTAACAAAGCCCTGATTTTTAACTGGGTCCATTACCATCCAGAATAAAAATGACACTCTGGCCTCCCCAACAGCTGGTCATATGCCTACGTTCTGGCCAGTCAGCTTTAAGACTGTTGCTTAGAGACACTGATTCAGCCCCAAGGGTCCCCCTCTTTCTAACCTAAAATGTAGATATGAGAGCAGCAGCCTCTGCAGCCATCTTTGGGCCACAAGGAGGAAGTACCAAGACCAGGTCCTCACTCATAACTCTGGATCTCCTTTTCTGTAATAGAAGTGAACTGTCTCGTTTAAGCCACAGTGATTTCTGCTTTGTTTTGCTTTTTCGGATGGCTGTGGCAGCAGCAACAGCCTTTTCCTCTCCTCCTGAGCACAGCTGGGGACAGCCACAGTGCACCTTGCAGGCTGGTTGACTCCAAGTTGACAGATGGAGAGAGGGCGGTGAAAGCACCAATTCCACAAAAGAAATGTTTTCAAAATAATTCTGTTGGGGTTTAACATTTATTGTATGTGCATGCTTGAGGGGATGGGGGGGGACTCAAAATCCACTTTATGGGAAGAGAAATATATATAATTAGGTCTCTTGTATTTATTATTTTTCTAGAGATGATATCATTTGGGGGAGGGTCAGTATTCTCAATTTTATATTTTAAAAGTATATTGGGAAAGTAAGTGACTAAAACGTCAATGCTGTCTAGTGGAAATTTCCACGAGGACAGAAATGTTCCATAGCTACATAATCTAACATGGCAGCCCCTGGGCACACATGGCTATTGAACTTGAAATGCTCCGGGGAGCGGAGGAACTGGACGGGACGGCACTAAAGGGCCCCGTTTTTATAACCTCAAGAAAGTGTTCAGCCTCTCAACCTGATTCCATTGTTTTCTTCCAGATGTCAAGTGAGCATTTTCTTGTTTCTTCTTTCATTACAGGAGCTACTCCATTCTGTCTCACCGGGGTACCCCTCAGTGAACACGACCCTCCCCCGCTTCCCCCTGGCCAAACAAACATACATGATGCACACACTCACCCCTCCCAGACCCCCCCACCTGACACACCCACACTCACTGCCATCTTGGAACTCTCCGTGTACGGCAGGGGCTTGGCCAGCTTCTCCACATCCGCCCCACTGGAGCCCACTTGCGTGTATGAATAGGAGCCTCGGAAGTAAGGGTTGCTTCCCCAGGCCGAGCGCAGGATTCGCCGAGGTTTGGGAATGTTGGGGTTTCCTGTTGGGGAGTCAGGAGAGCAAGAGGAAGGATAAGCAATGGCCTCACACAGGAGACACCCTGAGCAGAGCACTCCCACCCACCTGCGGGGCTCCCCGGGGGCCAGGCTGCGTGGGGAGAGATGGACAATAAAGGAGGAGGGAGGCGAAGGTTCCAATTGTGTCTCCCCCGTGCCTCTTCGTGACCCCCAGCAAAACATCTCATCTCCCTGGGCCTCAATTTTCCTGTCAGAAAAACATTCCAGATGGTTCTTGTGGGGCTTTCCCTGGGGCGTGAATAAGGTTGGTCAACTAAAACAGACAGTAAAACACAAATCCATCTCTCAGCAAGACGATGAGTAGGAGCTGAGCAGTCTGAGGTTTTGCGGTGACATCTGAAGTTTGACCATCAGCCCTTAGAGAGAAGAAACACAGGACCTATGGTTTTGAGTGTCTCAAGCTCCAGACAGGGGAGGGCCTGCAATTTAGGAGCCCAAGGCTGCAACGTGACACCGGGGCACCTCGCCCCGGCGCTGTGCCTCCTTGGTTTCACAATCTGTGGAGCAGAGAGCTACCACGTGGTTTAGGGGATTCAGAGGGGCTGGCAGAGGACGGTAAACAGAGAGAGGCTGCACCTGTGAACTGCCGCAGCATCTCTGTGCAGATCTCAGCCACGGCCTCGTCGTCACACTTCTCCATGACGAGGGCTTCCTCCCCACAGATCCAGCCACTCAGCACGTGGCCATAGCGCTCAGGCGGGTAGAGGACGTCGAAGCCACAAATCTTGCGGTACCAGAGCTCAGGTGGATAGGTGAGGGTGCCGCTCTCCGCCTCGCCCTCCCACACAAACTGCAGGCTGTTGCACTCAGGGCCCCAGAAGGGCTCCTCGAATTCAAGAAAGATCTTGTCGGTGGTGCCGATGCCCAGGCGGTGGATGGCAGCCACCTTCTCAGCGGGCAGGCCTGGCTGAAAGAAGCTGGCGTGCTGCCTCTTGAGCACACCCAGCGACACGGTCACAATCACGTGGTCCGCCGGGATCACCTCGCAGTCCTCGCACTCCACCAGCACCGGCCACTGCTTGTCTTCATCCTGCCCGTCCCCCCGGGGCTCCCCTCCACCCTGGCCGCCCTCCCCTGCGTTGTGATTGTGGTCATCCTCGCCACGGGGCTCGATCTCAGGATCCCGGGGGCGGCCCGAGGCCTGGTCCCAGTGCACACAACGGACTGGTTTTCCCAGCTGGATGATATGAGCTGGGATGCTCTCAGCCAGCAGCTCCACGACCCGCATGAAACCGGAGGGGATAACGTGGTGGGCTCCGGGGATTTCCGTCCACTCTCCAAAAGCACTCAGGGACACTTCGTCCATGCTGTGCGAGCTACTCTCACAGCTCTCCACCTGTGGGAAGAGCCAGAGAGAAGCCAGGTGACAGGCCAGGGCTGGGCAGGGGTCAGGACAGGACCTCAGAGCAGCATGTCCTCTTTGGACCCAGACCCCCCAGAATGGGTCTTACTCACTCTAGTACCTGTACTCAACTAGGCGCCCACACAGCAAGGATACCTTCAGATACTGCTGGATCATGGCGAGCTTCAGGCGCTTGGTGGCCTCTGGGTCTTCAGGGTCATCCCTGATGCGGTTGCGCACCTCCTCCCGGGTGAACACCCCCACGCTGTTCTGACTCTCAGCGTTGACTGGTTTACCATGCCGGAAGAATTCCTGGGTCAAGTTATAGACCTGCCAGAGAGACCCGAGGAGATTGAAGACACACTCCTCATCCTATCGCCGTCTCAGACCAAAGGGCTCCAACGTGAAAGCTGCCACCTCCCAGACGCCCCCAGAACTGAGCCCACAAGCCCTCTCCCTTGGTGCATCAGTGTGGCCCTCCATGCGCCAACAGGTCATGGTTCGGGACTAGCAAGCTCCCCTGGGCAGCCAGCCCCCTCCAGACGCCACCCTCAAAACTCAGCTGGGCCAGGGGGGTTGGGGGATGGGCCCTGGAAGCTCTGTTGCTGAGCCTTTGCTTAGAAAAGTGACATGTTTGGTGCCTATCCAGTGGGAAAGGAACCCCCAACCCCCCATGGGCTCCATATGCCCAGCAAACCACCTACTTCAGAACCCAGATCTGCACACATTTCCCTTTTCCAAGAACCAAATACACAAACCCTTCCCCTGCCACCTCTGCCCAAATGTGTCTGCTTCAGTCTGTCCCAGGAGGGCAGTCTGGAGGGGTGTTCTGGCCAAATGGGGGGGCGGGGGGGGGCAGGGAGGGCAGAAGGAGCCCTGAAGCTTCATCTCCCAGGAGACCCTGACTGGCCAAGACCCTCCTTTTACTGTAGAACAGAACTGAGACGCAGGTAAGGAGATTGGCCACGGTGGGGCAGAGCATGTGGAGGGGCAAGAAGGCCCCAGAGTGCCAAGGACTGGAAATGCATTTCGCGGGCATAGTTTAGCAAGAACTCCAACCCACATCTCATTGACAGAAAGTAATGAATGGCCCTTGGAGTGGGTACTACTCCTCCCCTGTCTTCCTGGTATATCACCCCAACTAAACACAGCAGGTCTCCCTGAGGAAAGGAAGCCAGTCTTGGGTCAGGCATGGGATCCCCAAAGGGCAAGGTCTGAGCCCTAACCCTCACTCACCAAACATTGACTGACTCTGTATCTGACACAGGTTGTAATGGTGAGCCAGGAGGACAGTCCCGAACACCTGCCCTCACTCAAGTTGGAAGACATCGTAAGTAGGGTGTTTCTACACAACGTGGAGGAACAGGAAAGAACCCAGGGGGTGTGAAATCAACCCAAACAACCTTGGACATTCAGGAGACAGCCAGGTTGGCGGTGGGCGGAAAAGGAAAAGTATTTCAGGAAGAAGGAACAACATACTCAAAGATGAAAGAGAGGGGAAGGGAGAGAGAATATAACACATTGCATTCAAACTGGTTTGGTCCTGCTATAGTGAGCAGCAAGGAAAGAGAAAGTTGTAGGAGGTGACTGGAAAGGCAGGCAAGGGCCAGGGCATGAAGGACTGAGGGTCTTGTTAGGGCTCTGGATTTTATCCAAGGCCCTGGCCTCACTGAAGGCTTGTGAGCAGGACCACATCCCCACGACCCCTCCCAGGACACTGGCAAAGGCAGGCTCCTTTGCCAAACATCTGTAGCTGGTGCCAATTAATGGTGCGTTTCCCTTCTGAAAGTGAGTTTGACACCTGCCCTGGTATAGACCTGGGGCTGCAGAGTGAAGGAAGGAAGGTGGTGGCACTGCCCACCCCGAACCATGCCATTCGAGGGAAAGGCCTCCATGTGAGACAGAAAACGTGAATTAAACATGTCTCTGAAGTATAAAATTTAAAGAAGTAATGAGTGAAACTGTTTATTTTCCCTCCCTTCAATCACAAGATGCTGGATATTTGGCCTTAACTGCAGTCCTCAGCAAATTCCTCACCCAGTACCACTGCCAAGGAGTCTGGCTTTCCCTCCTCCTCCCTGGGTTTTTTTCCTTGGGTGAAAACCAACATGGTAGCCAATCCTTGGCTTATGTTGACTAGAGGCCAAAATGCCCAGCTGAGGAGTAACAAATTCTGTCTACCTACATGACTCTTTGTGTCAGTCACCAACTACGGCAGCCTTAACGGAACATGGGTTTGTCATATGGGTACAATCTCCTCTCCTGGGTTAAATGACATCTTCCCAATGTCACCCAAGGAAAATGTGACACACCTTTCAAAGCTAATACCCTCCCCATTCTCATTAAGCACTTTTCATCAGGATCTCATTTCATCTTCATGATACTATGAAGTAGGTATTTATAGCTATATCCATTTTACAGATGAGAAAAGTAAAGCTTAGAGAGGTTCAATAACTTGCTAGAGATACCGTAATAAATGGTAGAAATGGCATGTGAATCAAGGTACTATTGCTCCAGAAAGTAAGCTCTATATGATGCTATTGCACAAACTCATTTATTTGGTAATAAACCTAATACATTCAAATGAGTATTCCCCTTCAAAGTCATCACCTTTGAAGAAAAGCTGCATATTTGTTATGCAGGGCTTCACCTGCTTAGAGCACACATCTTCAGCATGGCCTTCGGCACTGGTTAAGAGCCACACAAGGAAATCTATCTGTGAAGCTTCTCTTGACCCAAAGTATCACCCCCCAGCTCAGGTCAATAACCTACCTTACCTTATCCATCCTACTTTCTACAACTCACACTCTTGTTTTTCAAAAATCAAACCCACAAGCATAAGTTTATGACCTACATTTAAGAACATCTGAAAGAACAAGTCAGTCATGGACCCTGAAAGTCATTCTTAAGAGGCATCCATGCTTGAAACACTCACAATAACCTGGGAATCGGGGTGTGACTGAGTCCCAATAGACCAGGAAGTTCTACTTTGAAGAATACTAGTTCTTATCTGCTCCACAATAATTCAGTCTTTTTGCATAATAATGAAACACAGTACCATGGGATTGCATATAACATACCTTGTGGACGCACACACATTGAGCCAGCCTCATTGAGCAGGGACTACCCCAAAGCAAGGGTCGTTTCTCCTTTTCCATGCCCAAGAGACATAGAAAATGTACAATAGGTGTTCGCTAGCCAATTTACAGACCTGGAGTAAAGCGTTGTTAGATAAAGTATCAGAAAGCAGGGCCTACATATTACCTTGTTTGTTCAGTGCAGTTCACAGCACCACTGAAAGATACTAAAAATATTAACATATTTTTAAAAACCTGAATAAGACAAGGATGTATGCCACTTCTATCTGACACTGTACTGGAGATACCGACCAGTACAATAAGATAAGAAAAAGAAGTCTTAGGCTATGCTGTCCAATACAGTTGCCACTAGACACCTGTAGCAATTTAAAATTAATTTAAATTAAGTATTTACTTACTCAGTTTTACTAGCTACATTTCAAGAACTCAAAAGCCACATGTGGCTAGTGACTACAATACTGGATAGAGCAGGTCTAAAACATCTCCATTATTGCAGAAAGTTCTATTAGACAATTCTGGTCTGAGGATTAGAAAGGAAAAAACAAAATTTTTTTGGTATAGGATTATATACATAAAATTCCAAAATATTATTAGAATATAAGGTAATATAACATTAATATATAAAGTATTAGAATTAAAATAATAATTTATCAAGGTAGCTTAAAACAATATATAGAATCTATACACCAAGAACAACTAGAAAATAAAGTTGTTGTTTTTTAATTACCATTTATAAGAATATCCAAAAGCAATAACAACAATCACTACCTAAGTACCTAGTAATAATCTAATAAAAGAGTTTAAGGCCTTTCTGGAGAAATACTTAATCACGTGTACCAATAATCTCTTACCTAGTACTTCTCCACTCATCATCTTCATTCTATCCACAAATTATCCTGATGTTCCAAATGCAGGGCCCAGAGAGAATGCAGATGTGACCAGGATCTTAGAAGACCCCAGCAGGTCACTTGACTCCTTCCACACTGCCAGGGCGCACTCCCTGCCCCCCCATACTCTATTCCCAGCTACCCTGCTAACAGCTCACCTCGTTGTATAAATCGCTGAATTCCTCAACCACGTCCTTGGGGATCCTGTAGCCACGGTTGGTGAGGTAGCAGGCCACGCCATTCTTGGAGTAGAGGCTGATGCGGCCCACGCTGCGCTCCCCATCAGTTGTCTCTTCCAGAAGGCCATTGGCTTCTGCTAGATGATAGATGGGATTCCCTTGGGAGCCATGGATCCAGGTGGCTCCCAGCTCAAGGGTGGCGTGTCCTGATGGTGACATCAACATCCCCATAGAGGGGTGGGGACTTCTTCAGAGAGGGCTAGAACACTGCCTCCCCCTCCTTCCTCCAGGAGGACCATTTGACGCCCACAACACAGGAGGAAGGGGGTCAGGGACCCTCTCTGGCAACCTACCAAAGTCTTCAGTGAAAAGTTCTCAGTGAAGCCACATGTGGCCCAAAAGGAATTTCACTTTATGGCTAACTGCCACCCTGAAGGACTCTGTGATTTGCTTCAGAGTCACCACACTGGACTAATTAGAAGTGGGCAGACAGACTGGAGGGCACCAAAAGCTGAGAACTCAGTGCCCTGCCTCCAGTGGTTTCCTGGTGGGCACTGGGGGCATTTATTACTAACCCTCCTTTAGAGCCTCAGGCTTAGGGCTTCCCAAGAACCTTGCCTGGTTCGACCTCCCAATAGGAGCAGAAGGGGGCCAGCACCCTGGAGACTCTAGTAAACCGAGGGACCCTCCCCAGGGCATAGCAGGAGTTCCAAGTCGTACAGCCACTGGGAAGTGATGTCCAGTCCTGGGGTGCCCTTCCTGGCTCCAGACACTCAGTAAAAGCAGGAACAAGGGGAACAGCTTGAGGTCCGCTACAAGGTCAGTGCCCCACCCCTACCCTCCAGACTCTGCAGGAAGACACTTTGGCCCTTGACCCCTGTTCTTACCACTGAGAGTCACAGCTACCATTTCAGACTGCAGCAAGCCAATTGCAGCCTGCGCTTTCGAGCCCTGCATGTCTACACACACAACACACGTATGTACGCCCTGGCCCAGATACGCTCTCCCCTCTCCTGGCAGGTCTGCCTTTGTCTTCCTCACATACATTATTCCACAAGTACTGCCCCATCCTTTTTCTCACTACTGCCCAACTCCCTCCATTACATGAAACCTATCTAACCTCCCTCCCCCTGGGAAAGGCTTTCTACCCAGCTGTGCATCTCCTCGGCTTCCGGCAATCTCTTCCTCCTCGCTGCCTGTACCATCATTTCACTGCACAGGGTCTTGGTTCTGAGCTACCACTGACACAGGGCCATTTGTCCTCTCATCTTCTGCTTCTCAGACCCTAAATGTCTTGTCAAGACTCAAGAACCACAAATGAAGCCACTCCGTCTCTAAGGCTCCAGACCAGCAAATCACGTACAAAGCACAGTCCCAGGCTTCCCCACCGGCTGTCCTCAGGTTTATAAAGGATGGTGCTTTCAGCTTTCCTGCCAACACACTCTCCTGTGTGTGCCAGGGGAAAATGGACGCAAGTTCACATACACCTTCCAGTAAATGCTAGAGGGGAAAACTCCTAGTGTAATCAGTTTCTGAAAGAAGAGAGAAGGTCCCCGTGGGTCCTCCACCTCTGCTTATTCTAAGCCTAACCACCTACTTCTCTGAGCCATTTGCCCTGTTCATCAAAAATGGGCACACAGAATCAGCTTGGCTTTGCTGGCCTTGTGGGAATAGTCACAGACACAGAATCCTGATTGATTCAGCCACAGTGCATGGTCCCACTGGGCCATTTGCATGGTCCCTACCTGCTCAATCCTTCACTAGTCAGACCCCCTGGGCTGGGAAGCCCTGGCTCCAGCGGCATTTCAGGCAATTCCCCACTCTCTAGAACCCGGGGCATAATCTGCACACCCCTGGGGTTAGTCTCTTATGTGACTGCTTTCTCCAGAGTCCTCAGTACCTCATTACTCTGCAACCTGGACAGACCATCTTCCTAGCCAATCCTCAGGCCTTCCCATCACCCCCAAAGAGGTCTGAAAATCCTCTTCCACTTCTGCTGCCCTGACTTTCTATTGTCCCAGTTTCTATTGTTCATGTGTCATGATACACTAATTCATACTCAAAAGTTAATGACTAATAGAAGCTTACAAAATTCCCCTTCTTGTGAAACAGAAACTGGTCCACCCACTGCCAAAACAGTTTGGTTCTGGGTGTTCCCTCCCTCCTAAGCACTGTGAATCCTAGGTAACATTCCAAAAATGGAGGCCAGAACCCCATTCTGATTACCTCAGAGGGGTACTGAGAAGGGCAAAGGGAGCTTCTGGAAAACATGCACGCCGCATATACGATGGCACACTCATTCCAGAGGAGCTAAAGTAATGAGATTTTAAGCAGGGCCAAGGTATTGGAGGACCAAGGACAAGAGGTGACCCTGAGAGGTGGGTGGGCTGAGGCGGCACTCACCGAGTTTCCCGCTCTGCACCCGGCCTCCGATGCAGCTGGAAGCCTCAAGCACAGTGACATCCGTGAAGCCCTGCTCCAGAAGCGCTTTGGCTGCAGCCAGGCCAGCCAAGCCGGCGCCAATCACTACGACGCGGGGCTGTCCTCTTCTCCGTAGGCCACAACTAAGAGGGTCATCCGCACTGTCGCCACTGGATTCACAACTTTGCATACCGTCCGCACTCGCCTCCTAGGAACCTGCAGGGGGCAGGGGGTTCACAGCTCACCTACCCCCCTCTTCCCTTCCCACCTGCCCCAAGGGGTGTTCACAGCAGGATCTACCCTCAAAGGGGGACCTCAAGCCCTCCCCCACTTTTCTAAGGACCCTCTGAGCAAGGACCCACCTCCAAAGGATTGGGGGAGGGAGGAAGAAACACAAGGAAGGAGAGAGCAAGGAAGGGATGCACTTTGGGACCCTACCAGCAAGCAAAAGAGTTGGGGGCCCACCCTGAGCCCCTAAAAGCCATCAACCCTACCCCAGACCTGCTAGGCACTCTTTCCCAAGGCTGAGAGAAAAGAGTTGGCCAGCAAGAGGATGACCAAGAAGGTCAAAGTCAGGAGAAACTGGCCCTGGCACTGCCGATCCCAAACCAGCTGGTTTAGCTCACACCACCCCGAGGATGCCCACAGGGACCCCAGGATGCATGCACAGACCTCGGGGTGCTTGTGCCAACCCTAGATGCCTGCACGCTCAGCACTGGACCTTCTGTTCTCCCTCCCTTGCCTGACTCTTCCCTGGTCCTCTCTCTTCCTTGCCCCTCTCGTCTCCTCTGGCTTTCTGCTAGTCTTTCGCAGCCTCAATGAGGTGGTAATTTGGTGGGCAGGACATAGTCCCACCCTCCCCCCAGACACGCCACGAGGCTGGTACTGGAAGAGCCTCTGCTATTCCGGGGAGACCTCTGGTTGTTTTCCCCAGCCATCCAGCCCTTCGGTCACCACAAAGCAGCAAGGAGCCCAGGAAACAGTGGACCGTGAGGACCTCTGGCACCAGAGGCCAGACATCAAATTGACAGTTATGCTAAACCAGCTTGCTCAGAGACGCCAGGCTAAGGAGTAGATGGCTAGGAGGCCAAGGGGGTCCATAAATCTGGCCCCAGGGTTGGGAGAGAACACCCTTCTATTCCCAGAGTAACCAGAAAGGTCTCAAGGTATCTGTGGGTCACCCTGGGAGGCCCCTCAGTGTTGATTCTGTTCCTGTTCTTTGCCTGACTTAGATACCAGTTGCCTTTGCTGCAGTTTTGATGGCCCAAGTTGCACACTCTAATAGTATCTAGGACCTAACAATAGGGAGCAAATGTGGGTAGAAGGTGGCTGCTCTGGGCAGCAGACAGGGGGCATCTCAAAAGCTGTCACACATACCACATATTCCACCAAACAGATGCTAAAGAACATTTACAGCAGCTTTATTCATAATAGCCAAAAAAATGGAAACTCCAAAGTCCATCCACAGGAGAACAGATAAATATATTGCACTATCTGTAGCATATCCATGCAACGGAGTAGTTCTCCGCAAGAAACTCAACAACGGTGCACTGAACAAAAGAAGCCAGAGATAAAAGAGCTCATCTGTATGATTCCATCTACATGAAGTTCACGAAGAGGTCACATCCATCTGTGAATGACAAGAGAAATGGAGGTGGGGAGGATGACTGAAAAGGGTCGGGTGGAACTTTCTGGGGTGGAAGGCATATGTATCTTGATCTGAATGATGGTCCACAGTGAATATATAAAGATCCCCGGAGTTGGACATTTAGGATTTGTGCCATTCACTGTATGTATGTATGCACATACCCCAGTAACCATTCAAATATCCATTCCTGGCTCCCTATAAAAAGGCAGAGTTTCAGGGTCAGAGGCAGGGGCTCCCCACTCAGACTGGTGCCCCGCTCTTTCCTGTGTCCCAACTTTCCTATTCCTCCTCCTTCTGTCTCTCCTTCTGTCCCTCCCCACCCCCAGGTACCCCAGTGATGTTCTGTCCAGCCTCCCAGGAGCATGGGGGTCAGGACTGGCTTGAGTCCTTTCCTCCCTGCCCCTTTTCCCTCCCCCAGGTTCTCCTTCTTTTGGACTAAATCCAGAGGGGAGGGTGTGGCTGCCTGTACCCCTCTCACCCCGGGCCAGGGTGGCCAGCAGGGAGGAAAGGTCAGCAGGTCTATGAATACACAGAGTGCAGGGAGCTGCCCCTGACACCCCCACTGTGGGCACCGCTCCATAGTCTCTGGGCCTCCATCCCCATCCCCCTGAGGCCACCCCCCCAAAACAACCTCTTGTATACAGTAAAGGAGCTGAACTGGTATGTGGTACGCAAACCTTTCTGGTGGAACCCCTTCTCGAAAAGTTCCTCTGGGGCCCAGGGTGCAACTGAACTAAAACCAGGGGACCTGCCCTCACGGAAGTTGCCTGGGGCATTACCTCTAAAGCCCCGGGGTCTAGGGAAGATGCTACCCTGGGAGGCAGGTCGAGGTAAAAACTGCTTGGGGCAACACCGCGTTCTCAGTCCTTTCTAGACTTCCTTCTCTCTGCATTGGCCAGCTTGTCCGCACTACATCGTTGTGACAGTCCAATATGGCCCTATGTCACAGGACTGTCAGCATTCTTAGGAGCTTCATGTGTGAAAATCATTTGTGGAGTTCTGGAGCTACATTATAAGCAGGCTGTCTTTGGAAAGGGGCTCAGGAATGGATTTTGGGAAGTGCAGTGGACAGCTTGCCTTTAAGATGTACACAGAAGGAACCCCAAGTTCCCAAGCGTCAGAGGCTTTGAATTCAGACATCACACATGGGGTGCCGAGGTGAAAGCCGGTAAGTAAGGTTCTTAGATCATCTGTGCCCCTGACCCTCACAGCCCAAGTCCTGCCCTTCCACAGGCCTTTTCTCAGGCCCATCAATCCCTGGGGCCCCCAAGAAGCCAGAGAAGCCACTAGCACAGCCCACAGAGGACAGAGATGGGAGGACTCTGCCGTGGCCCCCATATGGGGCCTTGGAGCCAGCACACCCTGGGGTCCAAACTGAAAGGGGGAGGGAATGCCACACGCGGGAGGGCCTGCTGCGTGCTCAGCCCTCCGCTGCATGCGGAACTAGATCTGCAGGTGCTGGCTAACGGGCTGGGGAAGCTACTTGTCTTTTATTGGCTTTGGTCATGTTTTTCGTTCAAAAAACTTTTCTTTTTTTAATTTTGAGAAAATGCCATTGCGAAAAAAAATTCCTTGACGTCCTCCATGCCTGCCTGCCCTTCTCGCAACTGGGGGAAATAAATAAATAAATAAATAACATCCGCTCCTTGATCTGTATGCACAGGAGAAACAGAACACCCTGTACTTTTTCGAGCAGATAAAGGAGAGAAGAAAAAAGTGCTGGCTCAGCCAGGCAGGGAGGGGGCAGGAGGAGGAGCAGGAGGAGGGCAAAGGGAGGAGGGAGGCAGGAGGCCCAGGGCAATAGCACTGGCTTTCTTGCCCCTGCTTCCATGGCAAAAGCGGGGTGCTGGGAGCCTGTGGCCCCCTCTCCCCAGTCAGGCTGAGACTGGTAACTTCCAGAAATCAGGCCAGCCACGGCCTGAGCGTCTCCCTGCCATTCAAGATGCCCCACTGCCCTCCCCACCGCCTTTGCCTTCCCACTCTGGGCTGCAGGCCCCACCTCCTGCTGCTGCAGAGCCAACACTGACTGCCCTGCCTGGCCTGCCCAAGAAGCCAAACTGAAAGAGGGGAGAGGAAAAGGGGAAGAAAGACCCTGTCCCACGGCAGAGTCGCCAGAGGACGAATGATGACAGGAGGCCATGCAACGAGAAGAGGCACTAGCAGCCAAGCATGTGTCCACTTCTCCATCCACCTCTTCTCAACAGCCTCACCAGTGTCACCGGTCACACCGAGAGGTGCCCTTCCAAAAGTGCCTCCTCACCACCAAATCCGAGATGTGGCTTAGGCCTGGCCCCCCCATTTGGCCCTGCTGGGCCCTGCTTGGAAATTCTCAGAACTGAGCGGGGGGGCACCGCGCCTCTCCTTACAGGTTCCCCATCTCTGTGAAACACCACTGGAAGCACCAAGCACTCCCAGGCTCAACACTGAAGGCATCCTTCGTGAAATCCCGTCCTCGTCCACTGTGTCAAGCCACCCATCCTACAGCCTAGGCCACTGTTGCCTCTACCCTCTACTTCCCTCTGAACCACACCCCTGCAGAACTGCTCAGCTACCCCCTTGGAGACAAGCAAGGCCAGGCCCCTCATGGACCATGAATAAGATCCAGCAGTTCACTGAGCACCTACAATGTAACAGGTATTATAGGGGGGGCCTCAACCCTGGACCCTTTGCATCTAGCTGACCTTTCTGGGCTTCATTTGTCACTCACCCCCCTGCAAATATACATACATACCCCAACTTCACCAAAGTCTTGAGCATCCCCAGTGCAGCCCCACTGAAGGCCTACGGGAGACACCCCTCCCACACACGTCAGGGAAGCTGGGCCCGGGTTCTCTGGTAGACACACCCTTGTGCAGGGCACTGTGGTTGTGCAGCTGTGTGACTGCCCAGTGGTCTGCTGCTTGAACCACCAGGAAGGCCTGTTCCACTGATGTTTCCTGAAGCAACAGACACCCTGGAAACGGGAGTTCCTTGCACTGGTTCTATTCTGCAGCCACCACTACCCGGCCACTGCCTGTGCCCAAAACGTGGCATCTAGCCCCCAGGAAATCCTGCTGCCTATTATTCTGGAGTGAGGCTGAAGCGCCGTGACCACTGAGCAGGACCAGGGTGCCAGGCTACATTGGGACCCCGCCCCCTCAGCTTGGGAATGAGCTCCAAGGAGGGTCAGGCCTCAGCATGGGGTGGCCCTTTTTCCTCAGTGTTGGAGTACACTTCAGGTCACACGGCCATCAGCAGATCACTTCCCTCCCCAACAGTGGCCACGGCAACAAAAAACGATGCCACGAAGGGCCAGCTTCCCAGGTACCACACACCCTTCCAAAGTCACCCCTCACGAAGAGGAAAAAAACGTCTACCCATCCCTGGATCACCCCTGAACACAGGCTACTCCCAACTGTGTCTGCCTCCCGCTCCTTTTCTCGGGGTCACCCAGGTGAATGACCCATGTCCCAGGGGAGAAGAGTAGGGCCAAGGTGGGCAGCCCGCCTGGCTCACCTCACCTCACCCCTTAGGGTTCAGACTCAATTCCAAAATAGTCCCACCCCTTCCAACCAGCAGGCTCCCCCCCTCGTCTCAGGGTTGAGGGCCACCTGCACCCTCCCCAACTGACCCTGGGGACTTCCAAGTCTCCTCCCAGTGACTATTCCTAGTGCTTGAGGGCAGCAGCCCTACCTCAGTTTCCCTGGAGGGAGCCCTCTGCCTCAGGCTTCTAAGAGGCGGGGAGGGGGGATTTGAGGGGAATCTCTTTGCACTGCCAGGCCAGTCTGGGGAGGGATCTGGATTCTCAAGGGGCCCCCCAAACAATGCAATTATTCTTCAAATGTAAAAACGCCCAGAAATCCCAGAGCAGCTGCTTTGCACAGCGGCGCAGACAAAGGGGTTCTGTGTGTGCGGCCAGGCTCCTCCCACTCCTCAACCCCAGGAAGGGGCTGGGCCTGAACTCCTCCCAGCCAGACCCCCAGACCAGCCAGCCAGCCAGGAAGTTAAAGAGGCGGGATAGCGGGGCCAGGCCTGGCCAGTCACAGGGGGTGGGGAGCTCGTTTAGGGGTGAGGGGCAGGACAAGGACCCCCTGGGAGCCCAGAAGACACAGGGGAGGGGAGCCCGGAGACCCCTGCCCCAGCTCAGGCTCCTTGCCAGGGGGCCCCTTCTCTGGGCTCCACCTGGCCAATGCCTCTGAACTCCCCCCAAGGCCCCAGCATCTGTATCCCACCTCCTGGACACACTTGTCTAAGCCCCACCGGGTGCCCCGGTGCCTCCTGTAGTCTTCAAGCATCCCCATGTAAAATGGGGACAGCCCCTGGTGGGGCTGCTGGGAAGATTAAATGAGAGGGAGGAAGTTACCCAAAGAGACTGGTACAAACGTGGGAGCCACCCTTCCTGGGGCCCGGAGCTCCATTTCACGTGAAGAACCCGTTTTCACCTGAACTCAGACCCCAGCCTCAGCCCCAACCCTAATACCAGACTGGACTTTGACCCTGACACCAATCAGACTGCCCCCCATACTGTCCCAGTTGGACCATCCTACCCAGGTTGAGGGGTCAGGGCACGTGTCAGAGATGGGGGCTGCTAGCCAACCCCAAGCTCACAAAAGGAGCGAGGCGTGGGTACCTCCCTCCCCAGAGCCCTCCGCCAGCAATATGCTCGCTTTCACAGGCTAAGGTGAAGAAGGGGCTCTGGGGGACCCCCATCTTCCTTCCTGGCACTTAGACTTCTCTCTGAGCACGGTCTTTGTAAGCCACATTTCTTCCCCACAACCAGATGTGTAAAGTCCCTAAAAGCACAACTTTAAAAGGCTCTGTAAGCCTTCTGAGAAGTACGGAGCTTACAGTGCACGGAGAGGCAGCTAGACGGGTGTTTGGGGAGACAGCGCCAACACATGGCCCACAAGGCACTGGTGGCAGGAGGAGGAGCACTCTGTGCAGCCTCTACTTCCCAGGATGCTCTGCAAAGCAGGACAGACCCAGGTGGATTGTTCCAGGGTCCCAGTATATAGCTCGCCACCTGCAGGGACAGACCCTGGAGAGCACCTGCCTCCAGCTATCAGGCTAGTCGGGGGTGGAGGAGAGAAAGAGAATGCAGAAGGAAGCCAGAGGAAAGGTAGGCTCTTTCTGAGGGGCATAAACAATGCTCAGGGAGCAGCCTTTGTGACTGTGTAGCCAGAAAGAGATTCAGAGATGGCGATGAACCAAGGCAGAGCCGAGCACTGCATTGCTGCACCCACACCCACCTCCACAGAGCTTTATCCCAAACACCAACCTAGAGATCCCCCTTCAGCAAAAGCAAGTGACTGGATCACGCTCTGACAATAGATCAGAACAGGTGGCAGTCCTGATGGTTCGAAACATCTCCTATGAACTTTTCAAAGTCTGGGCCACCCCTCCTAGCTCAGCTCCCATCCCCAGCACCATCTTGCTGTGTGTCTTCTCACAGGTGTCCTGTCCAGCACGGGAAGCGGTCACCACTCTGCCAGCAAAGCCCACATTCTACCCCTCAGATTCCAGAGGCAGGCAAACCCCACGCCTCCCTCAGCCCAGAACGAGGTCGGGGTCTGACATGATGACTATGCAACTCCTGGACGGTCCTGGAGAATATGAAATTGCCCAGACAGCAGCCTCTGCCCCTCATCAGTGTGGCCTTTGGAGTCCATTGGCACTTGAGTCTCAGTTTTCCCATCTGTAAAATAGGGATAATCACCCCTACCCTGAGTAAGGCCAACCCCAGACCCTATTAGCCAACCTCCTGCGCCACCCCCCCGCCCCAAGCCAAGTTCTAAAGGCACACATTTCACCGTGACTCCTTTTAGCAACTCTTAGGATGAGACTCCATGGCCTGATTCCCTCCATCTAAGCAGGACCTGACACCCCAACTCTGAACCCCACCTCTGGAAAGTCACCAACCACAGAATTGTAAGAGACCACAGAGCTGGCCAATATCCTGGTGACTATGTTGGATGAGACTGCCCTTGGGGACAGCAGACCAGGCGGTGGGCAGGAGAGGGCTGATGGGAGATGGTGCTCACAGTCACTCGCTGCCCTGGGAGGAAGTTCTCCGAAAAGGGCTGAACCCAGAGAGAAAACCAGCCTCAGAACCAATGTACCAGCCCTGCTCTGAGGCACCTATGCTACCATGGCCCTTGAGGAATCTCAGAAACAGACACCTCTCTCTCTCACACACACGTACACACAAGCAAAAACACACTGCAATGTCTCACTTGATAACCCCACTTGATAAACAGCCCCTTCTTTTGGGGACACCTTACAACACTGTGGTTGTCATACAGGCTCTGAGGTCAGATCACTTGTTTTTTATTTTATTTATTCATTTTTTTAAAGATTTATTTTATTGTTTTTGACAGAGACAGAGAGAAACAGAGACAGAGAGAGACAGAGAGAAGGGGGAGGGCCCAGAGCAGTCTCCATAGTTGTATGTCATCAGTTTTTGACATGGTTTTGTTCCACACCGGTGGGCAGAGGCCATGCAGGGTGGGAACTGCGCTGGCGACCTCCCGCATGGGAGGCTCACCCCAGTTCAGCATGTGGGACCTCAAGGGCCAGGGCCAGGATTGGATCCTCGGTCCCCGGGGCTACAAAGCCAATACTTAACCCACTGAGCCATCCTGGCTTTCCCAACACTTGTTTTTTAATAACAATGGTTTGAATTGCTGCCACTTATTAGATGAGTGACCTGAGCCTCGGTTTCCTTATAAATAGAATGAGGACAGAGTACCAGCTTCACGGGGTTGAAGGTGATGACAATGCATAGTGCTTAGCCCACAGCCAGGCATGCAGAGGCCGCAGTGCTTAAATTCCTACAGGCTCAAGTCCACACACTACGGGATGTCCATGGGGAGGGCTGGGCCTGGGCACCAGAGGTGGTAAGGGCCGGGCAAAGTCCAGCCAGGAGACAGGTCACAGACTCTCCTGCATGAGGACTCCTGAGCAAGACCTCCAGGCCTCAGAGAGAACCACCCACCATGCAGTGACAGTGCTATGGTCTGATGACAGGGGAGGAACAGAGGATTAGAAAAGAAGCACCCCTCCACTTACCAGAGGTGCTCGGTCCTCCCTGGTAAGATCTGTGATGCTACAAGTGCAATGCCCGGACCATCGGTGTGGTCACCAGCCAATGGCCTTCAGTGATCCTTGCCCCCTAGTATTTGTGCCCTATTATTGTCCCCTTCCAGGCTGGCCTTTGTAACCAACAGGATATGAAAACTAATGGAGTGTAGCTCCCAAAACTAGATCATAAAACACATTGTGGCCCCTACTTCGCTCTCCTGGATTGCTTACTAAAGGGGAAGCCAGTCACCACATCATGAGGACATTCAAGCAACCCCATGGGGAGGCCCATGATGCGAGGAACTGAGTCCTCCTACCAACAGCCAAACCACTGTCGCCAAGCATGTGGGTGAACCGCCTGGAAACAAACCCTCCAGCCCCGGTCAAGCCCTCAGATGACTGCAACCCCAGCCACCATCGGACCACAACTCCCTGAGATGCCTTGAGCCAGAAACTGCTCCCAAGTTCCTGACCCACAAAAAATGTGAGGATAGAGGAAGCCGGGATGGCTCAGTGGGTTAAGCTCCCACTTTGCAGCCCCGGAGACTGAGGATCGAATCCCGGCCCCAGCCTGTGCAGACCCATATACTAAATTGGGGAGTGCTCCCAGTTCAGTTCTCAGCAGGGTGAGATCCCAGCCCAGTTCTTGCCCTGTGCAGCCCTGCACCCACCTGTGTAATGAAACTATGTGGAAAAACCAATGATGTGCAACTGTGGAGACTGTTCTGGGCCCTCCCCCTTCTCTCTGTCTCTGTATCTCTCTCTCCTTCTCTCTCTCTCTCCCTCTCTCTCTCTCTCTGTCAAAAACAATAAAAATAAATCTTTTAAAAAATGTGAGGGGGAAAGCCGGGACGGCTCAGCGGGTTGAGCGCTCGCTTTGAGGCCACGGGGACCGAGGATCGAATCCCGGCTCCGGCCCAGGCAGGACCCACGTGCTGAACTGGGGAGTTCCCACAGTTCGGTTCTCTAACTGTCTCTGTCTCTGTCTCTCTCTCTATCTGTCAAAAGTAAAATAGAAATAAATATGCACTGAAGA
>PVKE010001416.1:0-44362 GCA_004027555.1 Craseonycteris thonglongyai
GTGGGCGTTGCCTGCAGATGTGCGCAAGTACTGAGACAAGTGCTGACATAGCAATATGAACTCAGTACAGTGAGGCAGGAGGCGTGGGGAGAAGTCAGGGAAATTTCCAGAACAAGAAGGAAAGCTTCTTAAAGGAGACAGGTTCCAGGGATGCAGGAGTCAGGGAGGTGGCCTATGCTGAGAAAAGCATTTCAAAGCTAAGGAGCACCATGTGCCTAGATGAAGAGAAATCAGGGAGGATGGAGTCAGGAGAGACATGCTAGGAGCTTGCTGGGCCCAGTGTCTCACAAGGTACCTGATACATAAGGACACAGCTGGAGCCAAAGACAGAGGGAAAAGCAGCAGCCAGAACGTGAAGGGTTTTGTGCACATGCCCTATACACACTTCTGCCATAAGCCTGCAGGTGACGAGATGCCAATGGAGGTTTCCAAGCAGGGGAGTCCCGCGATCAGAACGCATTTCTGAGATGGCGCAGAAGAGGGTGTGGAGAGCCCTGTGCCCAGCGACAGAGCAGCGGGCTAATGTAGTGTGTTCTCCACACGCAGAGGCAGACAAGCTGTCCTGAGGGGGAGCCACTGCGCTCAGGGATGAGCTCACAGTGGGACCATGAGACCGCTCTGAGGGACGTCTACAAATGCATGCTTACAAATGGCAGTAACTACTAGATTCATCCACAAGCCAGCATAGCTGTAAAATGAAAAAAAGATACACAAGACACATATGACACCGAGGAATCAAAAGGATACCGTTTACCTGGATGTGGGAGATACAATATTTCAATATTCACCATAATAATCTAAAAGTTCAAGGCGGTCCAAATAAAGATTCCATAGGATTTCTCAAAAGAACGTGATAGAAAACTTAAAATTTCATCTTCAGAAAAAGAGCAAAATTCCCTAAGAATATTTAGAAACATGAGATTACAATACAGATGCAGCAATACAGCTATTGTTATTACAATACACATATAATAATTAAAACTTTTTGGCACTCACATAAAAATATACCAATAAGTGAATGAAAGAGCATACAGTGTATGAATAAAAGTTAGAACATGACATACTGTGGAACGGATGGATTCTTCAATAGAAGTGACATTTTGGTAAAAATAACAAAGTCAGATATCTACCACTTACCATTAAGTAAATGAATTCCAATTGGAGTAAAGAAGTAATGAATACGTTTATGCATATATGTGTATTATGCATATGTGCATATATAAAAAGTTAGAAGAAAATATATGGTTTTACGGTTCTTACCTTAAGGTAGAAAATGTTTTCTTTGAACAGGCAACAGAGTCCTAGAGGAAAAAAACGATATAATTTGTATGTAAAAATTAAACATTTTAAATTTCATAGATCCATCAATACAATAAGTAAACTTAAAGCTCTGTCACTAAACAGAAAGAAAGAAAACTGACAAATTGGAAGATTCTATGATATGTAAAATATTTGAAAGATACACACACACACACACACACACACATATACATTATATATTTATAATCAGTAAGAAAAAGAACATTCCAAAAGAAAATTGGGCAAAGAACATAAAATGCTTTTTCATAGGAAAGGAAATAGAAATGCCCAATTAACACTTGAAGTTAGCACATTAGTAATCAGGAAAATGCAAATTAAAATGATGCAGTACCGTTTCTCAACTATCAGGCTAGCAAAATACAAAATATCGAGTGTGTTGGATATGTGGGCAAATTGTTACTCTCATTTATTAATGATAGGAGTGAAAATCATTCATCACTTTAGAAGGCAAATGGCAATAGAAAATAAAATTCTTAAAAATGCACATCGCCTGTACCCAGCATTTTCACTGCTAGATATTTACCAGAGAGAAACAACGTCATATGTACTCAGGGAGGTATATAAAAAGATACTATAGCACTGTTTGCAACCTACATGTCCATAGATAGAATAGTGGCTAACTTAATTGTGATATATTTATATATTAGGGAAATATAAAGGCAGAAGCTACAAAACACTGAAATAGAAAAATCTTCATGCCATATTGATGAGAAAAAAAATGAAAGTATCAGAGTGACTGTTAAGGAATACCGCTACGGCCTACATATATTTGTATTTTCTCAAAACTCATATGTTGAAACCCACCTCCTAACGTTGTGGTATTGGGATGTGGTTAGGTCAGGAGGGCTGCAGAGAGATCCCTCCTTCCCTCTGCCATGTGAGAATACCAGGAGGAGTCTGCAACCTGCTAGGGGGCCCTCACTACAACCTGATCACGCTGGCACCCTGACCTCGGACTCCCAGCCTCCAGAACTGTGAGAAACAAATGCTGGAAGTTTATAAACCAACGGTCTATGGTGTTTTGTTAGGAAGGATTAGGAGACTGAACGCACTAAGGCAAATATCAATTATGTAAAAACATAAACACATAAAGTGTATTTTAAATATATATAATATATTTGAAAATGCACAGAAAAAGAGTCTAAAGACAATAGAAAAATTGGTTTTCTCAGAGACAGAGGGTATGAATGTGTGGGGTTCTTGAAGAAAAACTTTGCTTTTTATTGTTGGATAGATTGAAAATACTGATTTATAAACAGGAAATGGAAGGCATGCCCACTTGATAGCTGCAATTTTTTTTTTCCTATTAGATGAAACAACATGGCATATAGTCTGTTCACTGCAAATAAATATAATTAGTGTGATGATAAAAGCTTAGAACGGCTTTTTGGGAACCCAAGGAAGGCCCCATTTGGGACCAGGGAGTTGGTGACTTCTATGTAGAGGTTATTCATGATTACACTTGGCCCTTCCTGCAGCAGAAGATTGTAAGACAAATGCCAGTGTCCCTGATTCATTAGCAGTGGAGGTGTGGGGAGATGGGGAGAGGGAATTGGCAGGTTCTTCATATGCAGATGAAATGCATTTCACAGGAGGAGGGGCTCGTGTCAAGGTGGAAGCATCTTGGGCTGGAAAGGAAAATACAGGCTGGTGAGGAGGTGTGAGCAGCTGGCTCTGTTGTCCCATGAATCTGAGATATGACGGAAAAAGGAACCACTTCCGGTTGAAAGGTCTTCTGTGGAAGTGGTGTCTGTAGGACTCTTTGCTAGGGTCTCTAAATACAGCACTCATAATTGTAGATGTGAACTTAGGGGCTGTGAAGCATAAGATGGAGCAAAGTTCCTTCAAATTGACTGGGAAACAATGGGTTGTATGAGAACCTGTTAAAACTCCATCTTCATCTCTTAGGTCTAAACAATATAAAATTTTGCTTTACCAAAATCATCTATTTTATGTTTCTGCAAGTACTTCCCCTCTTTCTGGTTGTAGATTGTACAAGGTTTCAATCAGGAAAAGGATAAAAAACAAAAATACAGAATTTCTGAGCACACTGCCTAATGATAAAATTTAAACCAGGGAACAGGCTGAAAGGATGTTATTTGAGTTTTCACCTTATAGGATTTTAGGCCTATCCAGCTAAGTGTTTCATTAAACACGCTTCCTGTGGAGACTCCTCCATGGCTCCATTTTGGACCCTGGCCCTTCCTCCTGCCTCTAGAAGCCTGTGGGTCACACAGCAGTGCTGGGGACGAACATTTGGGCAGCTAGTGAGAGCAGCGTGGTCTCTCTTCACAAGATGATTAAATAGAAGGTGACTGAGTCTATTCTAGCATTTTGCTCACTTTGGTTGACACTGACAAGCTTTCTTTGGAAATTAAATTAGGTCAAATATGAAAACGAACCAGATTTCTTTAGAATTATATGTTAACTTACTCAAACTATCACTGATGATTTCAGAAAAAATAAACCTTTCCCTACACTAACATGATTTCAGCTTACAGGAATAATAAATATGATTTTATTAAGCTTGGAGGCCCAAACATTTTCTAGAGTAAATAATACTAATATTGTAAAGAAAAAAAATCAACAGGAAGGTAAGATTTTTTTAAAAAGCGGTTCACATCTATACAGGTAATATTTCAGTTCATCTCTGATTCAATCTTAGGCACTAACCTTAGATTTTCTTCAGGTAATCTGGTTTTTTGTTTGTTTCTTTTAATGCTATTATCATCCTCCCATTGTCTAGGCTTAAAATATTCCAGCTATATTTGAGTCCTTCCTTCCATTTGCGACTCACATTTAAGCTAACAAATCCTGTGTATTCTACAAACATTATATATTCCATATTTTTTTTCCTCAGCATTTCCATTTGCATGACCTGAATTTATGTCCACATTTTTCTCTGCTAAAAACCATAGTAATAGCCCCTTAATAATCACTGCTTTTTATTTTTATCTTTAAAGATATATATATATATATATTTTTTTTTTAAAGATTTATTTTATTGTTTTTTGACAGAGGCAGAGAGAAATAGAGACAGAGAAAGAGAGAAGGGGGAGGGCCCAGAGCAGTCTCCGTGGTTGTACATCATCAGTTTTCGACATGGTTTCATTCCACACAGGTGGGCAGGGGCTGAGCAAGGTGGGAACTGGGCTTGGGGACTCCTTCATTGGGAAGCATGCCCCCTCAAGCCAGGGGGCAAGAAGTGAATTGGGGGCCTCTCAAATGGGAAACACACCCCAGTTCAGCATATGGGTCCACACGGGCCAGGGCTGGGATTTGATCCTCAGTCTCCAGGGCTGCAAAGCGAGCACTTAACCTCCTGAACAATCCCAGCTTCCCCTAAAGATTTATATTAAACACCATTTTCTATAGATTCAAGTTCAAATTCTGTACTATTCACTCATTCAACAAATATTCATTGAGGTCCACTATATGACAGGTACTTTTCCAGGTTCTTGGATGATAGTTATACATTTTCGGCCAGGTTCTTGCTCCCATAGTGTTTACATTCTAATAGGAAAAGTGAGAGCGTGTCTTTAAAAAGTAAACAAGTAAGTCAAAAGCTAATTTCGCAAACTAGTAAATACTACGAAGAGAAAAAAACACGGCGATATGAAGATTGACAAGGTGGAGCAAGAGAAAGGTCTCCTGTGAAGCTCATAAAGTTAAGCTAACGGGTCCTTCAATGACACAGACCTTTCCCCAAGCCTCCAGGAGCCCTACAAATGAGTTCACATGGTCATTGTTCACCAAAGTAATCTCTTATCTAGGTTGGTTAACACTGCTGTCTCATTCCAAAGAGGGCCCCTGCACTATTTATGTTTTGAAGCCAACCCCAGGTTTGGACTAGACATGTTGATCTGAAAAACCTGTACTGATGGAAAACAAGGACAAGATAGAGTAACTAGTTGAAGAAATGGAGCAGGGTCTTCCAGAGAAAATAGCAAGACAACGGCCTTGTATAGACTGAGCTTGAACCAGCGCGTCTGAAGCTGAGTCAGGAATGAAGAGAATGGAGAGAAATGAGATAGGGAGGTGGCCCAGCCTTGTAGGGCTTTGCAGACATTATAAAGAAGTGGAATTTGATTCCAAGCATAACGTGAAGCTGTTGAAAAATTTTTAATGGGTGTTACACAATAAATTTAAGGTTAAAGAAGCATATTCTGGCTTCTATGTGGAAGGAGAATGCAGAGGGTAGATTGGGAGCAGGGAGCTCAGTTATCTTGTGGAGGGTACTTCAGGCAAGAGGCTAAGTCTGCCAGGACTAGGTAAGTAACACTGGAGACAGACAGTAAGGGTAAGTATATTCAAGGAAAAATGGGCAGGGATTTTCAGTGTATCTGAAATGCAGATGAGGAAAGGAAAGAACTCAGAAAGAATTCCTGTTTTTTTTTGACCTGACAGGTATGTAAAGAACAAACAGCACCATTTTCTAAGAAGGAGGTTTTGGGAGAAGGTGAAATAAAAAATGTTTTCCATCGTGTCAAGGTTGTGATTACTATTAGCTATTGCAACTCAGCATCAAGGAGGCAGCAAGATACTGGATTTGGATGTCAATGGAGAGTTCAAACAAAGATCTAATTTGG
Source organism: Craseonycteris thonglongyai (assembly GCA_004027555.1). Classification (NCBI taxonomy): domain Eukaryota; kingdom Metazoa; phylum Chordata; class Mammalia; order Chiroptera; family Craseonycteridae; genus Craseonycteris; species Craseonycteris thonglongyai. The sequence goes on from PVKE010001416.1 coordinate 5,910, forward strand.
AATCATTGGCATAAATGTGTTATTTAATGTCACAAGATTATATAAAATCATCTAGAGAAAGCCTATTTAAAGGTGAATCATTCAAATCCTTCCAAACTCTACACTGTTATTTCCTACTATTCATACTCTGATCCTCAACATGAAACTATTTCTTATTCTCTATATTTTTGCATTTAGATAAAACACTGTTCTATTTGGTTACTTTCCTTCTATAAACACCAAAATTCCATATATCTTTCAAGCTCTATGTCAAGATGAAATATTCTCTTCTATATAAGTTTGGCTTGAGTTCCCATCCCAAAGCAAGCACTACTTCCTGTGAAGTATCGAGGACTTTATCTGCACCCATATTTTCTGTTTGGTTTTATAGTGATTGATAGTACTGTCTTTTATGTCCCAACACTCTATTTCTGGAGTACAGGGTCTATATTTCTTCATGGTTCAAAAGATCTGATGTGCTTTGCAATTAATAGAGAATTTATTAAAAAAAAAATCTAAACACTATTAGTTAATAATATTAGTGGAAGCCCTTACTTAGCCTGAATGTCTAGGTATTTGCTATTGTGTAGCTAGAGGCAATACAGAATTTTATCTGTGCTCCTAAAATTCCTTTATAGTGAATATTTATCAAGTACTAACTCTGTATGAGGAGCAAGATTTCCAATCTTAAAACTGTTTTTAGCAGCCACATATACTATAATCATACAGGAACATAAACTGTTTCTCCTTTTATTAGTTTAAATTTTTAGAAATAGATGTGCATGTACTGAGTTTCTGAAGTTCTTAGAAATCATGTTTATTGAGGTACAGTTTACGGGCATGGTTTGATGAGCTTCATCTGCTGTCTGTGGCTATACCGGTAGATAAGATTTGTTTTCTTTGAATAACGTCATAGAAAGAGAATCCTGCCGTGTGTACTCTTCAGTTTCTTTCTTCTTTTGTTCATCATACTATTTTTGAGATTCAGCCTTTTAAGTGTAGGAGTCATTTTTTCCTTTATATAGCCTGGGTATATCACATATGTATGTATTTGTTGGGTACCGGTAGTTAGGTTGTTTCACACACTGCCCCAAACTTAGCAGCTTAAAACAACACACATTTGTTGTCTCACTGACTCTTGGGTCAGGAGCCTGGGCACAGCTCAGCTGGGCTGTAATCAAGGTGCCAGCCAGGACTGGGCTTTCACCTCGAGGCTGGAGTGCAGGATCCTTCTTCAAACTCGCTCAACTTTTTGGCAGAATTCATTACCTAGAGGCTGCAAGGAGACACGGTGGCTTGCTTCTTAGAGGCTAGAATGCAGAGTTACACTTTCTGTAGAGTCTGCTGCCAAAAAGGATTCTTGTATAACAAACGTAATCACAGGAGTGATGTGGCATCACTCTGCCATGTTCCATTGGCTAGAAGCAAGTTACAGGTCCCACCTGCACTCAAGAGAAAGGAAGTATTACAGGGCATGACCACCAGGGGTTAGGATCAGGAGGACCACCTTAAAGTGCATCCTCTTTATGGTTATTGCGAATTGATTTACTATGAATGCGTGTATACAAGATCCTAGGTACACATATGTTTTGGTTTATTTTAGATAAACACCCAAGAGTAGAAATGCTGGGACATGTGATTAGTGTACATTTAACTTTTTAACAGACTGCCAAGCTATTTTTGAGCGAAGTTGTGCTTTTTAAAATTCCTACCAAAACGTATAAGATTTCCAGTTGTTCCACATTTTTACCAACATCTGGTAATATCATTCCCTTTATTGTTAACCATTCAGTAGGATTTAGTGATATCTCATTTTGGTTTTACTTTGCATTTCCTTAAAAATTAAGGCTGTTGACCATTTCTTAATGTGTTTATTGGCCATTCAGATATTCCTTTCTGTGTCTATTTAAATTTTTGAGACTTCTTTTTATTTGGTTGTTTGCATTTACACATACTTGATACAAGCCATATGTCAGAAAACTATACTGTGAATATTCTCCCAGTCTGTTGTTTTCAAAAAACAGGAGGTTTTAATTTAAAAATACATTTTATCATTTTAAAAAGATTCTTGGCTTTTTGCACTTTTTCCAGGTAATCTTTGTCTACCCCAAGCTCAGAAAAACTTCTAAGTTTTCTTCTGTAGGATTTCTACTTTGGCATATAAGTAATATCAAATTAATTTATAGATAAGGTGTAAAGTAAGAATGCATTTTTTTCTATATAAATATTTAGTTATTCCATCATATTGTTTAATAAGACTATTCTTTTTTTCACTTAATTATCTTGGATCCCTTGGCAAAAATAAATTGACCATATATGTATGGAATTCTTTACCCTGTTTCATGATCTACATGTACTTATGACAATACACCATTGTTTACTGGGTTACCACAAATCTATAGCAAATGTTTAAAATCAAGTGCTCTAAGTTTTTTAACTTTGTTTTTTCTTTTTCAAGATACAGTGACTATTCTTTTTTTTTTTTTTTTAGATTTATTTTATTGTTTGAGAGAAGATGGGAGAGAAAGAGAGAAGGGGGAGGGCCCAGAGCAGTCTCCATAGTTGCACATCATTAGTTGTGACATGGTTTCATTCCACACAGGTGGATGTGGGGCCACGCAGGGCAGGAACCGAACTGGGGGGCCTCCCACATGGGAGGTGAGAACCTTCACTGCCTTCCGGGTGGTTACCAGTTGTGTTGCGGTTCAGCATACTTGTTTGCACTGGCCGGTGCTGGAATTTGATCCCAGACCTCTTGGTTGCAAGGCAAGTGCTCAACCTGCTGAGCTATCCTGGCATCCCCTACATTGACTATTCTTAAAGATCCATTTTATTGAAATAGAAATTTTAGAGTCATCTTGTCAATTTTGAAAAGAAAAAAAAAACTAACTTGAATTTTGATTGGGAGTGTTGACTATACATCAATTTGGGAAGACTTGACACATTAACAATATTTAGTGTTCAGATCCATGATATATTTCTCCACTTACTTAATTCTTTAATTTTTTTCAACAATAGTTTTCAGTGTTCAGAACTCTGCACATATTTTTTGTTAAACTTATTTTTTCTTTGTTTTTGAATGTTATTGCAAGTGATATTTTTGCTGAAATATTTGATTATTCATTGTATACAGAAATGCAATTGACTTGTACAAAACTGATTTTGTACAGTTAACTTAATAACTCAGATATTAATTTTTGTAGCATTTTTATATCTCCCTTAGAAACTTGTTACAATTCACCTGTGAAGCCATCTAAGTGTTCAATTTATTTTGGGGAAAGGTTTTTAATACAAATTAATTTTCTTTAATAGATATAAAATTTTTCAGATTTTATATTTCTCATTAAATAAATTTTGGTAATTTGTGTCTTTTAAGATAGTTGTTTATTTCATCTAGTGCCATATTTATTGACATAAAGTGATTCAAAACACTCTTGTATTATACTTTAATATCTTGAGGCCCTTTAGTGATATGATATCTTTTATTTCTCATATTGATAATTTTTGATTATTCTTATTTCAAAGAACCAGCTTTTAGTTTTATTAAATTTTTATATTTTTGTCTATTTTCTGTTTTTGTTTTGTTTTGTTTCGTCCCCTTTATTATTGCCTTCATTCTACTTAAGTTTATAGATTCCTAAAGATACATTGCAACTGAACCTTTTCTTTTTTAATATAAGCATCTTATATTTATGGCATAGCATATATTCAATCAGAGTGAATATTCTATATAGATTCTGTATAATTCAATTTTGGTTTAGAGTGTTCCATTAAATGTCATTTAGGTCTTTGATTGATAGTGTTGGTTAAGTCTTCTAGAGCCATTTAAATTCTATTTTTTCTTTCAATTACTAAAAAAAGAATGTAGAAATATCTCATTATATTTATGTCAGTATATCAGTGTTTGCTGTAAGAGTTTTGAAGATCTGTTACCAGGTATGTACATTCAGAATTGCTTTGTCTTCCTGATGAATTAATCCTTTATCTTTATAAAATGTTCATCTTTATCCTTGGTAACTTTAGGTGTTCTGAAGTTTACTTTGTCAGCTGTTAATATTTCCACTCTGGTTTTCCAATGATTGGTGATTGCTGTATAACATACATTTTTCTTTTAATTTTTAATCTAATTGTGACTTTACATTTAAAATGAGCTTCTAACAGGTAGTTTGTTAAATTTTGCAGTTATCCACTTGACATTTTTTCTTTTAGTTGTGATTCAGACCATTTACAGTTAAAATTATTATCAATATGGTTTGTTTTAAATGACTATGTTTTTCTCTGTTAGTACTACCGGTATTTGTTCTTTTTCCTCTTATTTCTTCCCTTTTCAATTGAGGAGATTTTAAAGATTTTTTATTAATTATCATTATTTATTTAATTCCTAGCTTTTGACAGGGTTTATAATATGCAAACTTTACCTAATTGCAATATTTTGAAAATAACATTATACCGCTTCATGTATAACATAAAATCTTATATAAATATACTTCCATTTCACCTCTACCATACTTTGTGCTTTGATTATTACATATTTGCCTCTCTATATGTTATAAACTCCACCATATATTGTTTTATTTTTTAAGCAATTATCTTTTCAATAATTTAAAAATTATAAAGGTGTTTTTTATATTTACCTACATAATTTACCATTTCTGTCATTCCACATTCCTCTGTGTAGATTCATATATCCCTTGGAATTATTTGCTTTCTGTCTAATGAAGTTTCTTTCACACTATAGTACGTGTCTGCTAGTGAGAAATCTTCTCTTTTGTTTTGCTTTCTATCTGAAATATTTTTAGGTTAACATTTTTTCCTTCAACACTTTAAAAGTATTATCTCATTGTCTTCTTGATTTTATGGTTTCTAATGGAAAATCTGCTGTATTGCTTATGTCTTTATGGCGTGTACCTTCCCCCACCCCCAATGCTTGCCTTTGAGTTTCTTTTTGAATAATTTTAAGAAATTTGATTACAATATACCTTGGTATGTTTTGTTTCTTTTATCTTTGGTTTAGTCAGCTGGGGGTTTACTGCATGCTACCAACGGCAGGATTATAACTAATCAAATTATAAATGTTTTCACCCATGATTTCATCAGTTTTCTTGTCTGCCAACTCTCTTTTCTATTGTCCCAACGTCACCACAGTGCTGCTGTTATTGTTGTTGTCAGTCTTTTTTTCTCCCTTTGTTTCATTTTGGATGGTTTTATATTTACAAGTTCAGTGATCTTCTCTTTTAAAGTGCCTGATCTGCTATGAAGTCCACTCAATAAAATTTGTATTACAGATATTTTAGTTTTCATTTTTAAAATTCCATTTGTTTCAGTAGGTTGTATCCTCACTAAACTCATTAAAAAAATCTTTAAGCACATTTATCATAGCATTTATAACATCTGTGTCTGCTAATTCCATAATCAATAACATTTCTACATCTATTTATATTTTTGTATTTTTCTTCTAGTTACAAAGGGTGTCCCAAAATTCATGCAAGAAGTAATTTTGATAGAAACACAGGTTTATAATTAAAAATTGTACATTTTCATTGCTCAACAATGAAAATGCATTGGTCTTTCATGTAGCACTCCATTTTTAATAACCCTGAACTGTCAGCTGTCACGCTGTCTTTTTTTTTCATTGGCAACACTTTACCGCACAAATGACGCAAAGTTCAAATCTTGCGTGAATTTTGGGACACCCTTTAAATCACATTTTCTTGGGTCATCAGATGCCTGCTAATTTTTGATTGGATGTTGAACATTTTCATTGTACATTTTTGAGTGCTAGATTTTGTTAAATATATTTTAAAATATTTATTGTATTTAGGGAGGTAGTTAAGTGACTTGTTAATTAGTTCAATCACTTTGAGGATAGAACAGATCTAGAGTTGATGTTATTCCGGGTTTAGTTCAGTCCTATTACTACGGTTTGACTGTGGAGAATCTCTACAGAATGTTGTACATACTTTACATGGTTTCTCCACTCTGGATGATGAATAAGTAAATGATTCTTGGGCTTCTACAAACTCTGGGAATTGTTTGGTTTATAGAGTTTTGGTCCTATTCTTTTACCAGATAGTGTTTTTGTCTAGCATGATAGAATTTTGCTCTAAGCATGCACAGATTGGCAATCAACCAAAGAGTCAAGTGAACACCATGCAGGATTCTGAAGTTCTTTCTTTAAATAATTCTTTCCTCTCAAATAACATAATCCACAAATTCCAGACACATTGACACTTACATCCAAGCTCTGTCTTCTCAACTCAGCATTCTTTGCTTAGCTTCCCTATTTGTAGTACAGTTTGGGAAAATATTTCTAGGTAAAAAGCTGGAAAATCATATAATTCACCTAATTTGTTTCCCTTTGCTCAAAGTCACAGCCCTGTACTGCCTATTGTCTAATGCTTAAGAATAGGTGTTTCATATATTTTGTCCCATTTTAAGTTGATGATCATATAAGGTACGTCCAGACCCCATTTTCCACTCATGAAATACCCCCATAAGGGATCTCCTCATCCAAAAGAATTCAAAACTCCAGGCCTTGGCTGGGAAGGTGAGCCCTTATGGCGGTATTCCATGCACTGCCTTTTGTTTTTGGGTTCGTAACGATGGACCCAAGTTTTGTTACCTGTAGTGATCTTCTTTAATAAGTCCTTACCATCTTTTTCAAGAATTTCAAAAAACTGAAGGGACTTTTCCCACTGTTAAGAATTCAATAACAGCATGCTGTTTGGACCGAGCATCTGAATACTCTTCCATTTTGATGTACATTGGGTGAAAAATGTAAACATCTGTGTGCACAAGGTCAAGAACGATGGAGGGGGAATACCAAGTAACTATACAGAACTAGTTATATTCAAATATGTCTAATGTGACAAAAATATAACAGAGGAGGCAAACTTTATCAACCTGCCTTGTATTAAGTATTCACCAGACACTATCTTCTCACCTACATACTACCATTGTTTTCATTTTTTATATTTGAAAAAATGAGAGAAGTAATTTTTCCCAAGGTCTCACAGCTAGTAAATGGCACAGGTGGCTCTGAGACCCAGTACCTACTGACACTACTCTGTACTCAACATTTTTGTCATGATATTGTGGGCTTGTCTTACTGCCTGGGGCATGTCTAACAAGTGAAAGAAATGAAGTTTGTAAATGATTTATAATAAAGACAGCGGATTGTATTTAAGGTTGTCCCTCTCTTGTCTCATCCTGCATGACAAGAGCTGTGGGATGCAAGAAGGCCGATGTAGGGTTGAGAAAGACAGTAGCCAAGCATAGATTAAAATCAGGGCCAAGGGACTCAAGCCTCAGGGACTAAACACCCAATCAGGTCAACACATAGCTTTTATTAGCTAGTGTACACGGAAGTTAAACCTTAATCTCAAGGTCTGTGAGTTCCCTGCCTGGCAACTGTTTTCCAAAATGTCCCCATTGTATTCCAACATGTACTTACTATGCCTTCGTACACATACCCAACTCCAGGATATGGAGTCATTGTTTAGAAATCATCCGATAAGGGAGAACAACCGATATCTTTCCATCGGGTCTCAGCATTCCGAGACACTCCCTTCAAAGAAGCTTTATCGAAATCATTCCTTTGGGTCTCAGCTTTCTGAGACACTCCTTGGTGAGTCATGAGACTGGTGTGGGGGAGCAAACAGTTTCACAGCTGCGAGGCAACCCTCTCTTACTTTAATTAATTTCTATTATGGTATGTTTTTGAGTTTCATACAGGAATGATGCTAGTAGTCAGTGATGGTCACATGGAAATATTTCCTGCACCTAAACCTCATCTTTCATGAGTGACCTCTGAAAAATGATTCTGAATAGCGACTGTAAACTGTAAATGTTATGAATGATTAATAAGAAATTTATATCTGAAAGAATAACAAATAAAACTGATAACACAAGAACAACCCAACCAAACAACAAAAGATACAATGCTACAAGTTAGGGTTAAAATAAATCTGGGCAAGTTCTTATTTATTCAAGGAGGTATAAATTCACGTGAGCTATTTCTTTTTTCTGTCAGCAGGAAAAGAAATTCTCATTTTATTAATACTTTTATAAACATTTTCTTTCTTACTCTTGAACATAAAACTTCATAGACATGAGCTAGATAGTCACTTTATAGGTCTCTCTTTAGAGGTCTCCATCAAACTTTACTGTCTGTGGTTTTTAAAGAGTAGGGAAGTGGCAGTAACCAGAAGACATAAGAGATTAACTACAATAGTTGTCTGTATGTAATTGTATTTTCCTTCTTCAATTGTATTAAATTTAAAGCCTTGTGACAATAGTTCCGTGATGCTACATCAAACTTGTAAAGAGTGCATGCCATTTTCTAGAAAGAAAAGGGAAGGTGTAGGTATCTGTAGATTTCATATAGGTAAGCCATGATTTCATATAGGTAAGCCAGTCCTGGGTGAGGATCTAGTTAGAACTTCCAAAGACAGGATCAGTTGAGATCTATAAATGGAACTGAAGTGTTTCCCCAGCTGGAAACTATCTCTATGCAGTTTACGTCATGTGGCCCAACGCAAGGTTTTAACTACACAGTTCTGTCTTCCCAAGGTTTATCTGTGGTCATGATAGCCTACCAGTGAAATATAAATGGTAGTAAGGTGCTTTGAAATGTACTGCACCTGGATGTATTCCTAGAGCCTAAATGAAAGAAAAAAAAAAAAAATGCCTAGGAGAGTAGAAATTCTGCATTTTTGTTATATTCAACAGATTTTCTTTAAGACACTTGCCCTAATGGTGTTAATGGGCTCTAATGCACCCTTATCTTTACGAAGTCCTTTCACTTTTTAAAAAAAGTAGAACCATTAAGGATATTAAATGTGAGCAGGTAAGGGGGAGCTGGGGCAAAGGATCTGACAGCTTTGCATGTCTATGGTTTTGCATTGACCCGTGTAAAGTTTTCTTAAGGAGTATTTGACTTGAAAGTAACTCTAATGCAAATATCAAAATCTACTTTAGATAGAACAAATATCTTGATTTTCAATTTCTCATATGAAAACTGGTTTGTAGTATACAAATTTTATTATGCTTGCTTATATTCTATTTCTATTTAGCATATCCTTAATCATATATATAAAATATATTTTATATAATCAATTATATACCTAATTAATATATTTATATTAAAATCATTAAATATTAATTAATTATATATATTTCTGCCTCCTACTTTCTGTAGTGTGCATTGGATATTTGTACTTTTTTCTGTTGTGTGTTACACACTCTCTCCCCACCCCAATTACTGTAGAGCACATTTTTATAAACCACATAAAACAATCTGGGGGAGGGGGTGGAAGGCAGTTAATGAGTTAATTAATTAACTAAACAAAAGGGCTATATGAAATTACAGCTTAAGTATGTAACACCCTCCTCGTTCCTAGCCCCGGTCTTTAATAGATCCATTAACTATAAACGAGAAGCCCTGTGAGGGAAAGCAAGGAAAGAGAAAGGCCTCACACATCCAAACCAGAGCACAACCGATGGAAAGGATAGAGGGCAAATAAATTTTTATTTTAACATTACTTAACCCTTTTGGTGCCTTAGAATAGGAAGACTGAGTTCAACAAAAGGATACTGTTCGAAACTGCTGAGCGGACCACAAAATCGCTCTGAGGGAAGCAGAATGACTTGCAGAAAAAGAGATCGCAGGCTACAAGGCCATTGGCTTGGGAGGGGTTAAGCGATGTTATCTGATCTTCAGCTCTTTTACTGAACAATTAATGACCTACAGTCTAGAGAAGTTAAAAGCTAGAAGTAAAGCCAGGCTCCTGGAGACTCCAGCTGGCATTAAATGACAAGGAAGAATTTAGAGGCCAGACAAAGCTGTTATTATGAGCCATGGGTGAGGGAGAAAATGAAAATTTTGCAAAGAGGGGAAAAAAATGACAAAGGAAGAAGGGAAAGCAGAACTTGGGAGCAAATTCACGCTCAGTTTTTAAGTAAATCACACCTTGGTTGTTAAATCTTTTTGCCTTTGTTGTTAAACAGGCTTGATACAATTTCAATTGGGGAATATTTTTAATGCTGCTAATGAAAGTGTCCATAAAAACTTTATAATTCATGCAAAATAAAATATGATCAATTATTTTTTATGTGACTTCTTATTTTAACCAAAAGTCATGTGATATTGTGGGTTAAATTCTTTGGAGATGGTGAGCACTGTCATTTCAGCAGTAAAAAGAATCTTGATTTCTTTCCTATCTCGTTAGAAAAATATTCTGATCTTACAAGCTTAGTTAATGGACTCTGAGAATCACTGAATTGCAAAAGATAAAAACCAGCAGCTTTAGATACTAATGTTAGATCAGGATTATTGAGATAAAGAGAAGATCTTGAAAAAAATGGTAGGATCATAAAATGCTTATCAGAATTTTATAGACTGATATTTTGGATCCTGGACTATGTGTTAAACTAATCTGAGAATTAACAGAAAAAAACTACTGATGGTGGTACTATGGGGACATCCAGTACAGACTAGATATAAATAAGTTGATGTGTACAAAAGCCACATTGCTGTAGGTCTAAGACATGCAGGATTCTCCATAATGCATGATGGCTTTGGGGGTGCTGTGTTCATCTATTAGAATCCACTTTTTAAATTCCTAATGGCAATGTTCAGGAAACTAGACATAGTACACGGAGACTGTACTTTCTGAGGGGTTCTTGGTTGTAAAAATACATAAGATATGGGAGGCCGGGGTGGCTCAGTGGGTTAAGTGCTCACTTTGCAGCTCCGGGGACCCAGGATCGAATCCCAGCACCGGCCCGTGCAGCCCCATGTGCTGAACTGGGGAGCTCCCCCAGTTCAGTTCTCTCTCTGTTTCTGTATCTCTCTCTCTCTCTGTCAAAAACAATAAATAAATAAATAAATAAATAAATAAATAAAAAATACATAAGATACACAGACAATAGAATTTTTAAAAGATAAACCAAGACTTGGTGGAGAATATGATGTCAGCATCAAACGCACATGAAGAAAATGTGCACTTGAAGATTAAGAGTGGGCTGGCTGTGTGGTCGCAATGAAAGGAAGCATCGTAGTAGTGTCTTTGGATTGACTTGCTAGATTAAAATTGAAGGTCCGTCCAACAGCATGAAATAAGCAGCTTTGATAAGATGTATAGCACAGAAATCATAAACATAAACATAAAGCAAAATAAACTCACAATATGCAAAAGCTGTCATCATTTAACCTGTCATTGTTCACCCTATTGTCTAAACCCAATACAGTAGACTCTCCATTAGGGGGAACTCAAGCAACTGGCACTTTCAAGCAACTGGCAAAAAAAAAAATCAAAGAAATAACGTACTACATTTATTCCGGTTAAATGAAAGTCTACTGTATTTACTTCTCAAACCTGTTGCTTAGTAGTGCTTGTCTGAAGGATTTCCTCCCAATGACCACCCTCAGCAGACCCTTGGATCTCATGTGCTTCCAAGGTAAATCCTTACTAGAAGGGAGTCAACAATTATAGTTGTTTTCATAACTTAAATTTTTAAAAAATATATTTATTTTATTGTTTTTGACAGAGACAGAGAGAGAGACAGAGACAAAGAGACACAGTAAGAAGGGGGAGGGCCCAGAGCAGTCTCCATAGTTGCACATCATTAGTTTTCAACACGGTTTTGTTGCACACAGGTGGCCGGGGCTGTGCAGGGCAGAAATTGGGCTGGGGGCTTCCTGCATGGGAGGCATGGCCCCTCGAGCCAGGGGCATAAGGGTGTGGGGGGTGAGGGGAGGTGGGGGGCGAGAACCGAACTGGGGGCCTCATGCATGGGAAGCACACCCCAGTTCAGCATATGGGTCCACATGGGCTGGGGCTGGGATTTGATCCTCAGTCCCCAGGGCTTCAAAGAGAGAACTTAACCCAGTGAGCCATCCGGCTTCCCCCATAACTTACATCTTACACCTGAGAGATCCTTGAACAAATTCCCCTTAATAAACCTGAACCATCCCACCATGAACTCCTAGTCACCACCAAAACTGCTGATTTAAAATTTTTCCCTAGGGGGAAAATAGGATTAACAATTTGAAATTATTGTGTTTTATGTCACAGTACTTTCTGTGTCAACATTTCTCATAAGACGATTTATTCTTACTGTTCATTGGGAGAGCATGAACGCTTGCAAATCCTTGGGACGATATCTCTCTCTCTCTCTCAGCTCCTCACTCTCCATAGGACAGTCTAAATTACTGAGTCTGGTATAAGGCACGTGGTGTCCCAGCTGAGTTAAGAAAAATTGGATGGCTTCTCCCTACCTCTCTTTGATGCATCTATTTGCATCAACTTAATTACCTTTAGATTTTCTTAAGGGAAAAGAACAAGGGCATTTGGTGCCTGGGAAAACATGGAACCAGAAAAAAGAAGGGTTGGCTTGAATAGCTAGATACAGCCACAAAGTCAGTGGCAGTTGCAGGTACAACGTTACAATCGTCACTTGAAATTTACACCATCTTGTCCTCCTAATGACAAGGGTGTAATGGGAGAAATCTCTAAAAAGTTAAAACTTTAACCACTTGGACTATATCTCGCCATGGCTTTTCTAAAAACAGAGAAATAGGAAAGGTTACGTGTCCATTTTGAGTTTAGGGTTGTCCTCAGCAAAGTGACAGAGCGACAGCAGTGTCATTGGTGACAGGGACCCACCCATATAGCAGAATGTGGCCATGAGGTGTGACAGCAGCTGTGGATTGTGAAATGCTGGGAGCTATGCAGGTGAAATGAAAGAGGCTATGCAATGGTTATAACCCCCGGGAATTATGAAATGACTGAAAGAAGAAATTTTATCTGTTTTATTCAACCCTGTCTCCCCAGAAAACAGCATGGGATCTTATTTAACTTCCAGTTCTCTAAAGATAGAGAGATCAATGCCTGCATGAGCAAAGGTGGGGGGCCATGGGGAGGGAAGAGCATATGCAATTGGCCTAGGGACAGAGGAAGGAAGTCAGGAAGGATGTTTCCCTAAACACAGAGTAGTTGCCAGAAGGGTACATAGAACCAGGAGGCATATAGGACGTACCACACGAGGAAGCACTAGGCTCAACCAGGAGGCAGGAGAGTGTGAGGAAAATGTGACCACGGCCCTTGATCGTCACTTGTGTCGAGAGGAATGGCGAGACAGTATAAACAGGTTCAGGGGTGGCTACTTTGAATAACTTCCAAGGTCTGTGGAGCCTAGAGGCCATTCCTGGTCGTCTCCAGACCTGGGACTGAAGTCTCTATTCCTCTCCTGGCTGTTAACTGGGGTCTGGTCTTTGCCGCTAGCGGCAACTGCAGTCCTTGTCAGGCCTTCCATGTGGCTCTCCTGCCACACCAGCAGCTCGAGTCCCTGTCGTGCTTTGAACCTCTCTGACTTCTGCTTCTGCTGCATCTTTCCTATTCAAGCCAGAGAAAGTTCTCTGTTTCTACGGGATCATGGAACCATATAATTGTAAGTACTCACATGTGGAGCCCACACAAACAATCTAGGGTACGCTTCCTATTTTAAAGGTCATAACTTTAATTACATCTGCAAAGTCTCTTTTGCCATGTGACAGCATATTCCAAGGTTCCAGGGATTCGGGTGTGAGCATCTTTGGGGGCCACTCTGCCTACCATTTGCTGTCACTTACTACCACTCACAGTGACCTTCCTGGGGCACTTGTGCTTCTTGTCCTGTTACCTCTGTGTGTTGGTAGGGGCTGCTCACCAGGAGGCACACACTTCAGCCCCCGGGGCCACAGCAAGATTCCCAGCCTGTCTTATTGGAGTTGAAATCAGTTAACAGAGAGCCCCACGGGAAAGAGTGACGTGCAAATCCTCTAAAATGCAAACATGAGAGCCTTACAGTAAAAACAGGTAGACTGGATGGTGCTGAACTCTCAAAAATGTCTTGCCTTCCAAAGGCATGTGGGAGGCAGAGCATTCCTTCTGCCTTTTCAGTTCTTTGGGGAAGGTTGAGAACGTGTGATCTGATAAGCTCCATAAATGATAGAAGGGAGGGAAGCCATCAAGGGGAGGGAGAGAGCATTCCGGGCATAGCTCAGTCGTGGGAATGCAGGGATGAAAGGGGTGACGTGCTTCCCTGTGTGGGTGATGGGGACCTGGTAGCTGGGGGAGTGAGAGATAGTGCTGAGGGTCCTGAGAAATCTGAACAGAGCTGGGAAGTCCAAGCTGAAGCACTTGGCCAGGATGCATAGAGGAGAATGAAAAGCTACGTTCAAGTTGTCCAGGATGAGTGTAAAATGATCAAAGTGGCGGAAAGGAAAGCTAATTTCGGGTAAAATATTTATGATTGACCTTAAGAAGAGATACATACGGCTATGTTTTCACTGGGTATTTTCTATCAGTTTAAACTGAATTACAGAAGACAGAAATGGGGAATTGAGAAGAACTAAATGGTAAAATCTTGAGAAGTTACACAAGAAAGCTTAGCCATTACACAAGAAAACTGAAGCAGTTAAAAAATGTCTTTTTTCTCCAAGTCTTATCTAAACTGTTATTTTTTTTTCCCTCCAGACAATTTCCCAGACTTCACTAGAATAAAATGTTCTTTGTTGCAAAGAGGATACATTACTAAGAGTGAGATTATTAAATAATATTTGCAGTAATATGTTCCAAGCTCCAGATTGCATCAACGATGGTCATGAAAACTTTCTTCTGCAAAACTTACTATAATTTCAGTACAGGCACCTTAAAAAAATGTCTTTTTGAAAATAGGTGGTGTACACAAAACCCCAAACCTTCAAGTGTCAGAGAAAATGAACTGAAAAATAACAACTCACCTATTAGTGCTGCTACAATTCACATACTTCCTTAAGCAATTGAAGCATATAGTTCATTTAATTCTTACAACAAACTTAGGAGTTGGGTACTTTATTAACAGAGAAGTGATTTGCAGACCATTACAGAACAAATAATTGGTGAAGTTAGAACTCAAACCCTGACTATTCTCTATCTAAACCAAGACAGCAAAGTCAGCAAGTTATGGCCTATTGGCACAAAGGGCCTGACACCTATTTTTGCAAATAAAGTTTTATTAGAACACAGCCATGCCTATTTATTTACATAGTACCAATAGCTGCTGTCACACTACAAAGCATAGTTAAGTAGTGGTGACAAAAGTGGTCTGGTTTGCAAAAGCTGTCAAATTACTAGCCCTTTACAGAAAAAAACGTTTGCTGATTCCTATACTATACTTACTCTACAGTTGCTTTCTGGTAAGTGAATGAGAGTTTGGCTTCATAGTAAAGTTTTCATCACTGTTAAAATAATTTACTTATTTCACCAGCTCCATCATCTGAAGAAAAAATAACTTGCTGAGCATTCCATATATCGGTGAGTTTAGAAAAGGATATTGAGCCTTCTCATCTCTTTTTATGTAAAAAAATTTTTTAAGATTTATTTTATTGTTTTTGACAGAGAGAGAGAGAGAGAGAGAGAGAGAGAGAGAGAGAAAGGGGAGGGCCCAGAGCAGTCTCCATCGTATGTCGTCAGTTTTGGACATCATTTAATTCCTCACATGTGAGTGTTGGGGCTGTGCTGGGCAAGAACCTTGGCAGTGGCCTCCCGCATAGACCCCAGTGAGAACCAAACTGGTGGCCACACCGCAGTTCAGCATGTGGGTCGGTATGGGCTGTGGCCATATTCGATCCTCAGACCTTGGGGCTGCAAGACGAGTGCTTAACCCGCTGAGCCATCTTTCCTTCCCTTCTTCTCTTTTTAGTCATTGCATCATTTTGAAGAAGAAAAATTCTACTCTGCCTGATTCTAGTTAGAAACACGTTTAAGTTTGGCAATAGCAGTGGACTAGTGAGGGTTTTCCAGAGAAACAGAACCAATAGAGAGATATATTTATCACTAGGAGTTGGCTCTTGCAATATGGAGGCTGAGAAGTCCCATGATCTGCTGTGTGCAAGCTGGAGACTAGGAGAGCTGCAATGTAGTTCCAGTTTGAGTCGAAAGGCCTGAGAACCAGGAAAGCAGATGGAATAAGTTTTAGCCCAAGTGCAAGGAAAGGGCGATCAATGTCTCAGCTTGAAAACAGGCAGAGAGTGAGTTCTCCCTTACCAGGCCCACCCATTGGGGTGGGCAATCTACTTTACTTAGTCCACCAATTCAAATGCTAATCTCTTCTGGAAACATCCACACAGACAAATCCAGAACAATATTTAACCAAATATCTGTTATCATGTCTCCGTCAAATTGACACATAAATTTAGCCATCCCAGGAGGAATTCTCCAATCTCTTCAGGGAATTTAGCTTAAAACACCACATTGTTTTCTGTGTACGACACCCCCATATATAAGAAAACCCAGACTTTTCTAACCTAACATTAAGAAATCAATACATGGGTGACTCCCATGTATAACACAACCCCCAATTTTTGGTCTAACAACGTTAGACCAAAGTACCACCTTATATGTGGAGAAATATGGCAGTAGTCCTCTAAGGTCATTATTACACTATTTCACCACAGGTAGCAGAGCTCAGAGACACGTTTGAGGCCCAGCAACATGCCTTGTGTCTAGTTGACAAATGCTTTATTCAATAAGTATGGTGGAGAAATCATAGGGTGCCAGTCACCGGTGCTATGAAGCAGAGCAAGGTTCAGATCCTGATCGGAGACCACCTGGCCCAATAGGTGAGAAATAAAAAGCTACAAGTAATGTTTTACAATAGTATTTCCAATGAACACTATGATAGTGCTAAATAGGCATTGCAGTTTTAGCCTATTTAAGAGACTTTTAACCTAGGTCTTAAGGTGGGGAAGGTGGGCTGTGGGTAAGAGAAAGTCTCTTGGAGGAGATCCCTTTTTCAGCTGATTCCTGATGGTAGGATAGGTGCTAGGCTGGCAAAGTTGGAGAAGGATGTTCCAGGAGGAACGAGCGACATATGCAAGAGTCTGGAGATAACAGAGTATGGGGATTTCATAAGGTAAGCAGCCCGCAGTGGAAAAGGAGGCAGAGCCATGGGTGAAAGACAAGATGGAAGGTGAGCAAAAACCAGGTCATGAAAGGTAGTGACAAGGCACTGCACTCGAACTTTATAAAGTAACGGAAAGCCATGGTAGGAGAGTGCAATGATCAGATTTGTGCTATAGTAATAACTCGCTGAATAAATTTGATTTGTTCCTTAATGGGACAGAGTAGACTTAAGGTGGCCAAGACGATGGGCAAGGCATGGAGGACAGTGAGAAGGCTACTCAGATAATACGGGGGGAGTTGATGGTGACCAAAATTAAGGATAGAAAGAAGTTGATATTTCTAGAACTATTAAGTAGGTAAGAAAAAAAAATTATACTTTCTTATTAATATGTCCTTGAGAGTGCAACTGTGGACAAGGAGTCAGAATAATTTTTTCTTATTTTAACCCATTTTAATTTTATATTTGTAAAACAGAAAATTGACTTTAGATTAGGCTGACCATACATACCATTTTAAACATGACAGAAAAGAATGATACTGTCCCATTTCAAATGGTACATATGGGTAGCCCCATCCCACTGGGCTAATTTCAAGGTGCCAGTAGGTTGACCATATGTACTGTTTAAAATGGGACAGTAGCATTGTTTTCTGTCTTGTTTCAAATGGCACATCTGGTCAGCCTACTATAATTCTCCTTCTTTAGAGCCTAAAGAAATGCATAAGCATATCTAATATTACCTTAATTACCTTATATGTTTCTATAACGTCTATTTATATACATGTGGATATATGATTGTCTATTCTTCCATGACATGAACAATAAAGAAAATGTCCCTTGAGGTAATCATACAAGTAAAAGACTCATCACATCAATTTCCCAAACCCAGCTAATTTTTTTAAGAATACACTTAGTACTCTAGAAACCACCTACTGAGAGTGTCAGAACAGTGTTGTGTTTTGTCTTTCTGTGTGTGTGTTTTTAAGGTGCTCTTTCAAGAAAGAGAATCCAGATTATAAAATAACAGTCTGGCACACATGTACAAATAACTAAGGTGACCAGATTTTAACATTGGTAAAGCGGGACACCATTGACCGGAGGGGAGGGGGTTCTTGATTAAAAATTTGGTCTATCTTCCGCCGTTCCCTAGCTTGTCGTGCATTCTTTCCAAAAATCGGAACTTTTTTAAAACGCCGCGTGACGTGGGACAAATTGTTAAAAATCGGGACTGTCCCACCAAAAGCGGGACGTCTAGTCACCTTATCAAATAAAAGAAACTAGAGAGCTCAGAAATTTGGGGCCCTGAAAGTTTAGAAACATTGGTTGCTCATGGATCTGAAACAAGGAGAAAAGATCCAGGAAAAGATTTCAACAGTTTCATTAAGATCCACCACTGTGGCAAAGATCAGTTTAAGGGTGTGGCCTTCCTGCCCAAGTTTACAAGTCAGAGAACAGTCAGCATGTCAGGCTTTAAGTTGAAAAGAAAGATACAGGTACACAGAAGCAATAAACAAAAGAAGATTGAAAATTACTTCTAGGAAAGAATTTTAGCTGTGATGATCAGCACATGGAACTTCCTTGAGACAAACAGATCAGAAGTATATATTTAAGAGAATTATTTTGCAAGCGAATACAGTAGCCAAAAGCCTATATACTTACTTTGTTTTAAAGATTATTTTATTGTTTTTGATGGAGAGAGACAGAGACAGAGACAGAGAGAAGGAGGAGGGCCCAGAGTAGTTTCCATAGTTGTATGTCATCAGTTTTTGACATGGTTTCATTCCACACAGGTGGGTGGGGGCCATGCAGGGCAGGAACTGAGCTGGGGGCCTCCTGCATGGGAAGCATGCCACCTCGAGCCAGGGGCCAAACTGGGGGAGGCGAGAATAAAGCTGGGGGCCTCCTGTGTGGGAAGCCCACCTCAATTCAGCATATGGGTCTGTACAGGCCAGAGCCAGGATTCGATCCTCAGTCCCCGGGGCTGCAAACTGAGCACTTAACCTGCTGAGCCATCCCAGCTTCCCCTACATTTACTTTTAAATAAATGTTTTTGAATGATGCCTGTCCTTGTCATGTCTGTCTCATACCTTCACTGTTTCATCTGATTCAAGGCATTTCTTAAAATTATCAGAAAAACATTAAGGGTTATAAATAAAGTCAATGATAATACCGACTCTGGGAAAATTCACACTTAGGTATTCTTCTACCTGTCTTAGTTAACATTTTACCAAGCTCTCTTTGACATGAACAAAAGTGTTTAAAAGATGTGTGAGGAGTCCTCGTTCTCCTCGGGGGGATGCTGGACAAACAGACCACATTGACTAAAAGTTTCACTCAGAAAAGTTCTTAGGACCCTCCCATTGAATGTTAGGATTCAATGGAAAATTCAAGAACACTGGAAACGCCGCACTGTGTCCACTGTGTATTGTGAACATTATAACAGTTCAAATTATGTTTATAGATAAATTAAGCAAGAAAATTTTAAGATGTTAAGACAGGACAGGAACAAGACACAATGCCTTTAAAGACCACTGGTATTTGAGTATGTTTTTTTCCCAGTGGTAAGAAACAGTGCCTGTTCGAGTTGAGTAGAAGAAACATCTGCTGACAATTTGTGATGGTGATAATATGGCATCACTGAAGTATTTCACACTTACTCTGACAACACATTGCTTTTATCTCTCTAAATAACCAATGTGCGTCCTGTTGAGCAGTGACTTTGAAAGTAGTCTCTGTTCTCCTGATAGCTTTGTGTTTTCCTCTATTTCAGTGTAATTAATACACTCAATATAAATAGCTAACCCTTCAAAAAGATTTGCCTGCCCTGCAAGCGCTACATTTCCAATTACACACTAAATTAGGCACATGATTGAACACGAACACTAACATTTTCCAACAGGTGGTGAATAAGCGATTTCCATTCCTCACTCAGCAACAGCACTCTGGCCAAATCGCTGCTCTGTTTCAAGTGCTTCTAATATACCAAGAGTTTTCAACTAACAATTAAAAGAAAATCATTCCTTTCATGGAAAGATTTAGGAGAATGAAGTGTCTAATTCTGATTCAAGATTACAAAGCAGAACAAGGGTTGGTATTTCCATATGTGAAACTAGGATGCAAATGAAATTTTGTGTGTGCTATAAAAATCATCACACTAAGTTTATAAATTTAGCATTGGACATCTGATGGGTGGAGATAATTCTTAAAGGATTTTGAAAGGGTACTATAATGCTTTATTTCTTTTAGAAACATTACATTCTTGAGTATCACTTTGGAATATAATGCAAAAATGATCTCTGTTCCACAAATTAATTATATTCACAGTTTTTGTTGGCATTGCTTATGACATATTCCTATAAAGAAAGCAAAGTGAAACTACTAAATCCAAGAAGATGCCAGGATAAAGTCGAGGGAGGTAATGATGATAACTGACATATTTTGTTGGAATTCTGGAATTAATTTACCCGCTCTTATAAATGGCCTTCATTACAAGATCATACCTGACCAAGTTGAAAAATTAAAATTTATCAGGTACTAGCATGTTTCTAATAGTCATCAAATAATTTTGGAGGAGGGTCCTATAGCACAAAGCACTTTTACTGGTTGAATAGGGAAGGATTACATAAGCCAGCTGGCCTACTCTACTCTTCGAGGTAGCGTATAGCCATGGGAGAGCAAAGTCTTTGGCAAATCTAGTTATATTTTATTAGGTACAGTCTGAGGAAAGATTAGGAGCCAAGGTTGAATGATGGAAGTGTATGTATTTGCATAGTTCTAGAATCTAACAAGCACCATCTACTTTGTGCTTTTCTTGATAAGGAGGAAAAGAGAATGTGCATAGCTGAATAACGGAGCAGATTGGGTAGCATGACATGAGAAATCCAGATCTGCTAGCAATTTCTCAGCACAAACTGATTAACGAGTGTGTCTACTTAACTGCCTGTTTTCTCTTGGGCTGTTGTAAAAGGTAGACTGCAGATGTAATTGTCTACGTTAACTACCATAATTACACAGTATGCTTTTTGAGATCTTTTTTCTTTCCAAATTTCTTGCTTTCAACATACAATTGTCAAGTCACCAAACAATCAAAGTTAATATAATTTCATTTATAGATTAATATCATGAAATAAAATCCCTCATTATTATGTAAACACTTAAGCTAGATGCATATTTTTGTTGTAACTAAAGAAAAAAAAAAAGGGTATTTAGAAGGGACTTGATTCCCAAAACCTTAAAGGTTCATTGACAACGAAATCTGCACCTATACCAAGCTCATCACAAGATGAATCAAGTATAGATGTGCTAATATAGGAAACCTAGAGGTTAAAACAAAATAAAAGCAAAAAGAAAAGCAAATTTCTAAAAAACTGGAAAAAGTGGCGCGTCTTCACAATTGAAAGGGGGCAGCTGAAGGGTGTGAGCCTTTCTCTAGGAAGCAAGAGACTTCTGTTCAAGTCTCGGCTCCAACATTTATCACGTTTGGAAGATTGAGAAAAATGGTTCAGCCTGGGAGGGCTCAAGTCATTATCTGACAAGGCAAGGGCTGTGTATGAGGAAGTTTGATGGTTTCGGCTCTAAACTCTATATTGCCCTTTCAGACCAGGGCCCTACAAGCATGTGAACATTTATTCATGGTGCTTCACAGAATCCTGCCATCCAACCCCCTTATCACTATTGCTGCAAACTACTGAAATTAGAGATTTGTAAAACCTTAGCGGATAGTAGTTTATAAGAAGCAGGACAAAATTTGAGAAAAAAAGAAACTCTCAGTATTGGAATATGCTTTTAGCCTTTAGAATTCTCTATCAAAGGGAAATAGAAAGCATCTATTTTAATAAAAGAATTGAGAAGGGGGAGGAAGAAAATGTATGTTTCTGAAATATTTAGTATATGTAATATTTTCTCTTCAATCCATTTTCTGAGAAGTCATTATCAACAATTTGCACTCATCGGTTACATTCTCTTGATTGTATTCACATGCCCTGATGATTATGAATTTCTCTTCCATCTATTATTGATGAAAATATTTCTTAATTTGATCTGAACATCTCCAGATACAGACCTATGGAGTTAAAATCCCTGAGAAATGTAATGGATCTGAATCGTTACTATCCAGCAGTCTTACTTTTGTGTGGCTAGCCGCTAGGCAATGTAAAGGCATGTGAGTTAGAGAACATGGCGAGATGGCAGGCTTTTGTTCAACTAAGAAACAGTATGTGTATGTACATACATGTATTTAAAATAGGCTGACCAGACAGCCTGTCTGAAAGGGGACTAAAAACAACAGTACTGCCCTGTTTCAAACGGTATGTATATGAGGTCAACCTACTGACACCCTGAATATAGCCTCGGAGGACTAGGTGGACCGTAGTACCGTTTGAAATTGTACTGTTGTTTTCTGTCATATTTAAAACAGGGCATCTGGTATCCCTAATTTATGCAAATATGTATGTAAGTTTTATAAAGCAACATTTAAGAATTATGTGGGGTTATTTTTTCTTCTGATTTCTTTTCTTCACCTTCTTAGCTCCAGAGAATAGAGTGAACTAGATGAAGTAGCCTTGACATTCCTTATGCTGACATTCTGTAAAGTTCTCACCAATTCTCACTTGCTATGGGCTATTTTTTACTAAGGTGTTCACTGTTAAATGTGAAAGGTGTTACTGATCCTGGGGGAATTGCTCTCTAAATGAGGGCCTCTTAAGGATTTCAATGCTTTCAAAACCCTAAGAAATAAACCTCAAATGTAGAAACTGAAAACATTATATCTAAAAACCACATGTCCTACATTTTCTAGCTCTGTCCAAGTATTATTAGGGTTTTATCCTGTTCAATAAAAAGAACTCATTAAATGTTCTTCCAAATGCAATTTAATTTTATAGCTTTTTGCAAGTGTTGTCGTATATAAATAAGCAAATCAAAAAATCCTTTGTCAGGCTGTTCCTATGTATTGGCTTAGAAATAAGGTCCAGGTAATTGGAACAGACAGTTACTTTTACAGATATTTTTGTAAGGAAAAAGCCTGGACCTTCTTAAATCACACAAATCAGGGGCTGGGACAGGTTTAGCTCTCTGGACATTTGGTGGTGTAGTTATTTTTTGGTTGGCAAAGGTTCCACTTACAGTGGGAGATACAATACTTTTAAAAAAATTTTTATTTTGTTTTAAAGTGATAGGACACCTTTAGTCAAAGTTTCTGAATGAACTGTTTCAATGTAGGATCCATATAATTAAAGACTGGTGAAAAAAGAATCAGGCAGTGTTTAACTGAAGTTCACCTTCTAAATTACTCTCTCAAGTAATTACCATAAGCATGTAAGTTGCAGACACTACAGTCATCCTCATGAGGATGAATGGGTTGTAAAGCGCTTGCTTGTTACATTGGCTCATTTGTACCAAGTGCTCCCGCCTCTGATTATAGAGTCATTATAGGAAACGTAATTAACATCAGTGACTAAATATTCAGTTGCTGACAGTAGTAGAATATGAACAATGGATAATTAAAATATAATTAATGAGCTAATTAAGGTGTCAGCCACAGAAATGTTTTGTTAATTCAATGCTAGTTAATGCTGTCACAATCCTAACACATTGTAATTCGTAATGGAGAAACAGTGAGCTCTAATGGCTAATATCTCTGCTCTACGACAGGTACCAAATCATTCTGAGAGAAAGCTGGTGCTCCGGTATTTAGCACAAGTCACCCATCACAAGCATAAGATCAGAAAAAGGGCCTCAAAATTAACAGACATCTAGAGCAAGGAGCATTTCTCGATTTAGACACTTAATATCTTCCTGTCTTAAAAATTTAAGCAATTCTTCAGTTGTTAACTTTATGATCCTGGAAGTGTTACCATACTATTTCTTGGGCCTTTGGCAAACTGAATAAATTGTTTGTCAACTATACTGCGTTGTCTGTGGTATTTTGCAAATGTGACAAAGTTTCCACCTCTCAAAGGGTTCCTTGACAACAACTCTCTGAGAATGTGTGTTTATGATTGATTGACGATCACAAACTTTTTCAAGTATAATCATCAAAATTTAATGTGAAAAAGGTTTGACAGTTCCTTAATGGCAGCTTTCTATTTAGTATGAAATTATTGAAAAAAAAATGATGAACCACTAGTGTAAAGTCAACAATACTTCAAATACATTTTTCATTTAACTAGTCATGCTATTCATGTATGCATAATAATCATCACACCATCTATATGTGTATAAAATATCTATATGCATATTTGTAAACCATATATAATCTGTTAATCTGTAAAGAATCTCAATTTTTTTTTTTTATGGATCCTTAGAATCTGCAAAACTGTATCCCCCAATCCCATTCCTTGTCAATAATGCGCATGACTAAAACCAAGACGTTGAAAAACATCGGCTTAGAAGCTCAGCTCTTTAGGATTTTACAGTATATTTGGACAATAAGATATAGATATGAGAAACCTATCAACACAAAAATTATAGTATAGTGACTTAGGCAGCAAATCTGTGGCATAGACAATACAAGCAGTAGGATTTATAAATAGACCATTCTGGGCTATTTAGCAAGTGTGAGAGATTTTACAGAACAGACAGGGGCAGAAACTAAGGTGGAAAGCATAAATAGGTATTAGCTAGGAAGAAAGGAGACATGAAAGGATTCCCAGGAGGCAGCAAAACCCTCCAGGTGGTAACCAGCGTGGTGGCAGTGGGGTTGACGAGGAGACTAGCATAGCTAGAAAGCGACCATGCTATTAGGATTGCTTTGGATTACTGGTAGGCATGATGGAAACAGTTATTTGAAATCAGAGTACTGTTAGTGAATAATCCTGGCCTGGAAATGCCTTGAGATGTGACATTCAAAAAAGCTCAGGGTCTCTTAATGTCTCTGTGGTCATGACCACTGCTACACCCTCATGGAAAATCTCGTGTTGGGATCCTGAGGGGCTGAAGTATAAGGAGGAATATCAAGAACTCTCTAAAATAATGCTAGATATTCTTATACCGGATTCTTATTTTATTACTCATGATTTTTTCAGGAAGACCCTAAGTGTAGTTTTGAAAGAAACATGGTCTCTATTCAACTTTCGGGGACAACCAGTTTAAAGAGCTCTGAAGAGATGACAACTTATGTCTCAGTAACACCGAGTGGATGATGGGAGGGAACACAGGAACATGAACACGCAGTAGAAGCTACGACCTGCTGTGGAGAACAGGGTGAATTTGAAACCACTGGGAGCTGGTCTAGGAAAGAAACGGGCCTCTTGTTTCATTGGCAGGAGAGTCGCTGTATTCTCTAATTGAGCCTGTAAGTTACCGTAAGCTTTGAAGAGTAAAAAATGCTTTTGAACAAGCAAGTATCATGATGAAAGCAGGAATTTAAGACCATGATTCAGGTGGAGGGGTGCAGGCATAAGAAAAACGTCAGGAGCAGGTAGAACACTTAAACACGTGTTGCCAGGGTCTAGATGTCTGGGGATGGTCAGGAATTAGGCAATGATAGAAATGAAGGAAGAGAAGGGATGAATTCCAGAGATAAGTCATTGGGAGACTGGAAGGACTCAGTAGCTCTCTTTCCCATGCTGTTAAAGTGATGAGAAATAAAGAATCCTTTGGAATTTTGGAGCTTGGAGTACTGAGGAGAAGGTAGGATGAATAGGTCAGGTTATAGAGGACAAAGATCAGTTTGAGTCTGGATGTTTTACATTTGAGGAAAACAACAAGAAATGAATAGAAAATTCCTGAAGAATAGTCAGAGAATGAACTGTAGCAGGCCAGGAAGGGGAGAATTAGTGGATTTTTAAGACTTTCCTTTTCACCCTAAAGAAAAAAAATTTTCATCCAAGATAAAATAGACTATAAAGAAGAAATTAAACAGGAGGTGAGAACATTTAAGTGCTTCACTCAAAATTATAAAGCATGATTTTCTTTTTGATATTATTCTCTTTCACTTATCTATTGAATGAATGACAAAGTTCACTGATAATCATTTTTTGAAGTTTATCCATCTATCTGGACTCAGGTCAAAAGATTCTCTGAAGAAAGATGTCTTGGGAGGAAATCAGTGGCATCTATGAAAAGAACAAACATAAGGAAACACAAAAAGCAATGGGAAAAAAGCATAACAGACACGAGAGCATGAAAATTTAAGAAAAAAATGAGGCATGGGAAAGAAAAAATAGACATTGAGTTTCTCTATTGGTGCCAACAGGAAAAAGAATCCTACATTTGCCTTTTGTTTTTAGATAAATAAACATTTATTATGCTACGATGACTCACAACACACATTTTATGCCTTATATTTTCCTATACACTACACAGAAGACACAATTGAGCTAATAAAACTAGCCAAGTCTTACATGTAATTATAGAATGCCTATAGTGTTTCTAGTACAATATATTAAAGAAAGCCAGTTATTTAATTATGGCATAATATAATAAGAAGCTTTTATAGTTAACCATAGAGAACCATTTCTTGTGAGTGGATGCTTTTGTCAGAGTATAGAAACAGCTTTTCCTGTCATTGAAAGGACAAACTATAATCCACCTGCCATGTGTAATTTGACAATCTGCTAGGTTTAAACAGTAGGAGGGAAAGACATGTCTTTCAAAATTTCCCCTGAAGGAGGAGACTTTCAGCAGTTGCTGATTACTATCCAGGCTGGATGTCTTACTTGAGCCATGTGCTCGGCAGTTAGCCACGAAAACGCGACCCACAGCAGACTAGAGGTGCGCCTCACAGTTACTGTTGGCTTGTTCTAGAAGAGCCAATCACTGAGCTTCAGGTATGCAGTTTGGCAACCCTTGGTAGAGTGCCAGTATGTGTCCCCAGACCTAACTTTTGTGCACTTAAACTTTTGAGATGATAATCTTGCTAAAGTTCAAGGTGAAAAAAAAACAACAAAAAAACCCCACTGTGAAGTGAGTCTGTGTTGAGTAATGAGCCAAAGATCTTAACACGTTTCTACTGATAATAGAAGAATGAAAATCATATAATGCCATAGATCCATGTTTCCTGCAGATAAGGATTGCTTTTTCAGGACCCACTTCAGTTCATTACACTTAGTAAACCTACTAAAAATCTTTCCTGGCACTAGATCAGAATACACAAAGCTGTTCTCTACAAAGACCTACTTCAGTTACCACGTGGATGGTTTCCCAGGTAGGGAAGATTTTAAGGAGCAGAGAAGAAAATGAAAAATTCCATTTTGCAGTTCAGGTACACCTTCTGAAATCTTGAGAAAGTTGGATAAGATTCAAGATGGATAGACCCTTTATGAGACGACAAAGAGCTAAGAGGTAAAAATAATAGCATTGTACATGGGAAAAGAGCCAGATGAGTGCTTTCTCCATGTGCAGCGATGGAATCATTTCAGATCTAGCACAATCCACAAGTATCCATTTCAAACAGCCAAAAGCCCTAATTAGGGAGATGACTGAGGAAAAATTACAACCAAATGTGATGTGGAATCTTAGCTTGAATCCTGGAACAGAAAAAGAACGGTCGCTAATGGTGAAACTGGTAATAGTATTTGGTTAATAGTGTTTGTAGTTTGGTTAATAGTATTTTTAGCAGTGTATATGTTCTGATTTTGATAATTCTACTGTGATCATACACGATGTTCACACTAGAGAAAGCTGGATGAGGAATAGTATGTGGAAACCTTCTGTATTATTTTTGTAACTCTTGTTTTTAAAGATTTGTTTTTATTGTTTTTTTGAGAGACAGAGACAGAGACAGAGAGAGACATAAAGAAGAGGGAGGGCCCAGAGTAGTCGCCATAGTTTTACATCATTCGTTTTTGATATAGTTTCACTCCACAGGTGGGTGCTGGGCTGAGCAGGGCAGGAACTGGGTCAGGGGCCTCTCACATGGGCCCCGGCAAGAACTGAACTTGGGGCACACTGCAGTTCAATATATGGGTCCACATGGGCCGGGGCCAGGATTCGATCCTTGGACCCTAGGGCCGCAAAGGGAGAGCTCAACCTGCTGAGCCATCCCAGCTTCCTTATCCTTGTATCTCTTGGAAACCTAAAATTATTTCAAAACTAAAAGTGGGAAACAAAGCAAAGCCACCCAATCTGTTCCATAGAAAAATTAGTTCGTGTGCTAAGCACTTGCCAGCATAAAGCCCAATCACCGGGCTAACAGTTCTCCTTTTGAACTATTGTGGAATGGTAGTATATGGAATTATAGAATTTCAACTATGATGGAAGGGATATTAATATGGATTTAGCATTTTCAAAAGTTCTACAAATAAGGAAAGCAAGACGACAACTGTGAAGTCATTTTTGCGAGAACCAATATTTAATTCGATGCAGAGCTGGGAAAAGAACCTCGGTTCTGAGCCAATGTCACAGGCACAGGCTAAGTTGCACGTTGCTGTGTGACCCACAACCAGTCCCTAGAGAGGAAACAAGTGCCTGGTGTGTTCAGAGCACTGTGCTAGGTCTGGGAAGACGTGCTCACTCTCCCTGACCACGCCCCTGTCTCTGTCTGTAGCAACATCCCTTCAAAATCATCACAGTACAGCTGAGGAGACATAGGAGTTGATAACTAAAATTTCAAAACCATTAGGCAGGAAGTATTTCATGTTAAATGGGCAACATTGATCATCATAGAAGAATGTAGTTTATATGCCCAGTTATTATATTAATAAACTCTCTTCCTAAAAAATGTACCTTGTGTCATCCTACTCTTGTCACCTCTGGAATAAATGCAGAACTCTGACAAGCCAGGAGGGCAGAGAAAATATGGAGTCAGTTTGTTACCGTTGGATCCTCCTTTCTCAGTGCACTTAACAAAGACAATTGTGGGGGTTGTGGAGCGGGGAGGGGGGGGGCTTTCAGTTCTTCTGTTAAACAAGATTCATTTACCCTTTCCATTGTTTTTTCCTCTTTTTAAAATTGTATTGTTTGAGAGAAGGTGAGAGAGAGAGAGAGAGAGAGAGAGAGAGAGAAGGGGGAGGGCCCAGGGCAGTCTTCATAGCTGTATACCATTAGTCCTGACATGGTTTCATTCCATATAGGTGGATGTGAGGCTGCGTGGGGCGGGATCCAAACTGGGGACCTCCCACATGGGACCGGCGCTTATCAGCTGCGCCTTAGCTCAGTATATGGGGTTGCATGGGCTGGGGCTGGGAATCGAACCCTGGATCCCACAATTGCAAGGCAAGTGCTCAACTCCTGAGCTATCCCGACATCCCATCCATTTTTTTTTTCCTCTCCAGAAAATGTTATGCTAAGGGAAATCAAAAGAGGTTGGTCATAACAGAGACAATACAATGTAATAGTGCAATGCAAGTAGAAGATACTGCCGGGAAATGGAGCGAAGAAGATGCTGTGTGGAAATGCAGCAAAAGGAAGGATGCACAGCCCACACAAACAGTGAAATGAGTGCGTTTCATATGTTTCTGTGTTCTTAATTGTGGAAATTGTGGAAGGCACGAACTGAAGCGGCTTCATCATTGGCTTTGCTTTTAGCAGTTTGTATTCCTAAAAACAAGCTTTCTTGAACGAGCTAGACCTGACAGCTGAATTGCAGAGCATGTTGCCAAGCGCATAAACACGTTTATTTTCCAACTTTTGCCAACAGCACTCACTCATAATTTCCACGTTTTTCGTTGTCATCAAATCAAATGTTATTAGAAGACCTTAGTAGACAAACCCCAGCTCACCATCAAGTCTTTGGTTTCTTCAGGCTCATCTTACATGCATCCCAGGGCGGCAATTTCATATGCATTATGAGTTGCTTGACAATCCTGGATTTTTTTATTTGGACATGTTTCTTTGAGAACTGTAGAATGATAGCCAGCCTGGTATTAGCTTCTGTAGTAATAAATAGATTTTTCTCCAACGGCAAATGCCTCTCTTATTATACTCCGTGGCAAACCAAATGCTCTTTGAGGGCAATGACTGCATCTCCCATTGTTTTGCCCCACACAGGCCTTGACAAAGTGTTTTCTTAACAGTGCGTGTTTAATAAATCTTACTGACACACTGACAAAATGATTAGATGAATAAATGAGTGATTGTGGAATGGTTTAAGGAAACAATTCCACAGAAATCGTTGTGCAATTTCTTTCCCAAGAGACGAACATCATGACTTAAAATCGTCTTACTCAATAAAATTGACACATATTCATTCCAAGGCAGGAGAAATGAAATAAGCTTCTGGCCAGTTCTAGCCACACGTTAGCTTCAGCTACATCTATTTTCAGCTTGAAATGGACAAGTAATAAATACTCTCAATGTTCCAGACAGAGTCTGAACAAATAAACTAGACCAAATAACTACCTGGTCTCAGGTTTCAGGCTGGCATTCTTGTCTCACTTCCTGTTCTTCTTTCCTTACTTCCTTTGGGCCGTTGCTTCCTGGAATGTTCTTTCTCAACATGGTCAATCAGAAACTCCAGGCCACGTTCCGATGCCTAGAGAACATTCAAACTTCACTCCCCTGGTTACTCTTGGCCATATTGTTCTGCTTCGCCTTAGCCACGTAGGAGTCTCTCAAGACAAGAGGTAAGGGGCTAGTGGTCAAATACTTGTGGAAAATTAACATCTTTTTGGTAGGTTAGTGGTTTTTCTGCCCTTTTTTCTAGCCCAGAACCTCCTCCCAAAGCCCCTCTTGTGTTCCTGCCAAGGTCTCTTGCTGTTAGCTCTGTTCTGAGAGCCCTTCCCCCACATAACCACTGGGCTTGCTCTCTCACTTTGCTTGGCCTCTGCTCAGATGTGACATTGCTGGTGACAGCTTACCTGCCGACCCCACCTAAAAGGTCTGTGGGAAGGATAGCCTCATTTCACTTACTGTGAGTTCCCAGGACATGGCACATACTGGGTGCACAGTATACATTTTTTTGATTAGATGGATTAATACAGTATTATACTTGTTTAGATTCATAAGGCACATGAACATATTGAATAATCAAAGTAAAGACATTTTCTGAACTTTCTTGACTGCTAGAACACGCTTTAAGAAATACAGCTCTGAGTTATATAGACTGCTCCCCATACTGAACTCCTAGAGAGTTTATCAGAGGTTCTGTATAGTTACTATAATGTCCTTTAAATAATTTAGTGGGTATCACGTCCCTCTCCCCCAATTAGCTTTGAAATTCCTTGAGCTCAGAGACCACATTAAGTACTCTTTCATCTCACTCTGGTGCTTAACACAGTGCAAGACACACAAGTGATCGCTGATGATAGATCTTCCTCAGATGTGATGGCGCAGGAGTTCAACAGATAGATGGGGAAGTATATTCCCCTTTAGTAGCTAAGAGTTGAACTTTAAAAATAAAATTGGTATAGAATTAGGTTTAATAAGACATTTCTGGGAGATGCTGGGATGGCTCAGTGGGTTGAGTGCTTGCCTTGTAGCCCCAGGGTTCGAGGATTGAGTCCTGGCCCCAGCCAGTGAGGACCCATATGCTGAACTGGGGTGAGTTTCCCATGTGGGGAGCCCAGGCTCAGCTCCTGCCTGGGGCCTGCCTCCCGTGCTGGAGGCCAAGGTCCACCTGTATGAAATGAAACTGTGTTGAGAACTAATGACTTACAACTATGGAGACTGCTCCGGGTCCTCCCTCTTCTCTCTATCTCTCTCTGTCTCTCAATCAAAAACAATAAAAAAAAAAAAGAAATTTCTGAATTAAAATATTTACCTTTGTTTGCAACCAAATATATGCTGTCTTATATTTAATGCAACTAAAGATCTAGTTTCCTTGAAATTTAATTTTATTAGTTCAGTGGTAAGAAGCTAGATGTACCATTAAAATAGTAAAGAAAGAAATTCATTATGTGATTCTTACAATTACTTCTGTGGAGCATGACCTAATTGATTGTTTTGGGCATGATGATTCAACAAAATAGCTAGAATGGTGCCTTGAAAAACACAGACAAAATAGAAAAGTTGTAACAAAACCTTATATTTCAAAAGGATGTTATATCACTATGGTTTAAAGAGGTGTTTTTTTTTTTTTTTTCAGATTTGAAGATACTGAAATGGGCTAGTTTCTATCAATTAGAAATAGACAAGCTAGGTATAAGAGTTTCTCTTTTAAGAAAAGTATACATGAGAATGGCCCAGCCATAAACATTTAGTGAGCCTACCCTGGACTTTTAAGAGAGTTCTGGCCTTCTCTTTCTTAAGGCAATGACTCAACTAATTGCCCAGGGGACTCACAAAGTACAATATTTTTATGGCAGGATTTTTTTTATTCTTTCACAGTGGTCACTGAAGAGAAAACTGTTTCTTGAAAACATAGACTCATAGAGCTATGTTTAAAAGACAAACTGCTAATGATTTTTGGTTTTATTCTCATTTTAAAGTTTAAATAAACTAAATCTGTTTTCTTCAAGTAAATGTGAAAATGTTTTTTGCACATTTGAGAGTCATCAATATACTTTTAAAATATTTTTAAATTGGGAATTATTGTCATTCTTGAACTTGGCAATAGTGTCACTGTCATAAACCAAAAACCAAAGCTAAAAATATATACTTCCAAGAAAGTGAGGGCATGAACAAACACGTATTAAGAATATTATAATAAAATTTTCTGTTTTTATTATTTTTAAATGTGCTTGTGAAAATACTTAGGTAAGTGGCAGCTTAGCTATTAATAATCCAGGGAAAGTAAATTATATAGTACAGGTATTTGTATGGCTTTTATCTTTCATGTCTCATTTTACTTTTCTACCCCACGCTCCCCAAAATAGTAATTATCAAACTACTTCTGTACGACTTTTAATAACAACTCTCTCTGTATCTAAGTACTTTATCAAAACAAGGAGATGCAATGTAGAGAAAAAGCCTCATATTTTACAGGAACAGGCCAATAGGAATTTTAATCTGTTTCAAGTGCTAGAGTGTTGCTTAATCCAGGATTGTCCACATTGTGTTCCGGCTTGGTGGAGGCATGTGAGTGATGGTGCGGCCCACGGTGACATGCCACGAGCCAGGATGGGGACATCCTTATCTAAGAACACAGGTGAGGGGGGCATACCCAACCCTGTGGACATGGAGACTGAGGTTGAAGGCATGAAGGTAAAAATCTAGAGATGATGAGAGTGGGAAACTGGGATGGCTCAGTGGGTTAAGCGCTTGCTTTGCAGCCCTGGGGACCGAAGATCGAATCCAGGCCTCAGCAAACGCAGACCCACATCCTGAGCTGGGCTGTGCCCCCAGTTCAGTTCTTGCCGGGACCTATGCGGGAGGCTCCTGGCCCAGTTCCTGCCCTGCACAGCCCTGTGCCCACCTGTGGAGGGAAACCATATGGAAAATGAATGTCAACTATGGAGACTGCTCTGGGTCCTCCCCCTTCTCTCTGTCTCTGTCTCTCTCTTTGTCAAAAAACAATATAAATAAACCTTTAGAGATGACGGGAGAATGAGGCACACAGGGAAGGACAGAGCCAGGGCTGGGGTTGACCTTTCTGAGCTTGTCACAGGGTGGCTAATGGCTGGGTGAACTGGGATTAGAGGGAACACTGAAAGCTGTGACTGTGGGTAGTCACTGAACTCATTAGCCCTGTCACATGGAATTGGAAGAGTTCTGGGGTCCTCAGAGCATGTGACAGCAGAAACACCTGCCCAGATTCCTCCCCACTCCCCTCCACACACACACACACACTATGGTCAGTTTTCAGCCATGCCTTCTTCTCTGGCTCTTTATCTTCCTCCCTCTTTTTAATTCCCATGTGCTTTCCCCAGACTCACTAGAATACTGGTACATAATGATTCATCTTCTGAACATAGTTTATGTCTTTCAGTCTTCACAATAATTCTATGAAACAGTTCTTTCCTGGTTGTGCAGGTGGGAAAGAGTGTAGTATCATTCCCTGCTACCAACCGATAGCTCAGCAGGTTGGGCACTTGCCTTGCAACCACAAGATCCGGGTATCGAATCTTATCCGGCCATGAAAACCCATATGCTGAACTGCGGTGCAACTGACAGCCATCGGATGGTGGTGAAAGTTCTTGTCTCCCATGTGGGAGGTTCCCAGTTTGGTTTCTGCCCCACATGGTCCCACATCCACCTGTGTGGAATGAAACTATGTCACAATTAATGATATACAACTATGGAGACTACTTTGGGTCCTCCTCCTTTCTCTCTCTCTCTCTCTCTCTCTCTCTCTCTCTCTCTCTCTCTCAACTTCTCTCAAACAATAAAATAAATCTTAAAAAGAAAAAACAAACACATAAAAATGTAAAATCTACCACAATTCTGCCATTTAGAAATAACCAGTGTTGTCATTTGGTGTGAAAATATATATGTATATGCCAAATTGGGGTTATATTTTCTTTTTGGCTCTTTCCTCTATTCCCCACAAAAATAACATATTGTAGGCATTTTTCTCATTTCAATTATTAGAGCTCTTTATTGTCACTTTGTACTGTGCTCCTAGTTTTTCTTTTCCTTATCCCATATGCCCCTAAACTAATTAAGGTAAGATTAATATCAACTGCTAGAATTTTCTTTAACCATTTCAACATAATCTTCACTGCTATCAAATGTGGCCAAAAAAAAAAAAAGAGAAGATTCCTATGAACATATCCTATGGTAACAAATACTTTCCCCCATTTAATTTTCTCTATTATCTGTATGAGCTGAGAGTCATAGTTTGCAGTCTAAGGGAAAGGAGAATATTAGAAAATCATGTGGGTTATCAACACACAAAATATCTTTGGAGGAAAGCAAAGAGGACTTTCGAAAGAAAACCACATTGCTGGCAAAAGTATGCTGTAGGCATTCCAATCAAAGTCGACTTCAATTGTCTCTGCGGACCTACGTTGTGTGGGTTGTCACATCTCAGCTAGCTTTGCCCCTTGGTTTGGTAAATCTAATTGCAGCCTTATCAATCCAGTTCTGTTCCTCAGTACAGCCACGAGCGGTGGGCTCTGGCACATACGATGACATTTGGGAAGAAAGTCTTATTTTAACAACCCTGCTGACTTTTCAACTTCTCCATTACCACAATCATCAGAGACTAATTTACTGTTCAGGGGCCCTCATCATTCTATAGCCTGAGCAGGACAGAAAGAAAATAATTTGTTCACTTAACAGAAAGAAAGTCTATACTTCTAAAACAAAACGAGTCAGACAGAGACATTCAGATCAACCGGCTCTGCTGACGGGCTCTTTTTTTCTACTTTTCATCAGGCTGGTGACAGTGGACTCTGGACAGAGATAAATGAGAGGTCAAGCTACCCTTCATTTTTTCCAGAGGATTATTTCACCCACAGATAAGGCACAAAGAAGGAAGTCATCGTCAAGACCAGCCTGTAAGAAAACAAAAGCAAAGCAAACCGAAAAAGGCTAATGAACAAAAGCTCCTTCTCTTAGCACCTCCCCCCACCCCAATTCCTCCTGGGTGAGCATGCTCACCAGCTTGTGTACGCTGTTCTTTTTCTTTTCTTTTTTTTTTCCAGTGAGAAAAAAGGAAAAAGCACAAAGCTAATATGTGGCAAAGATAATTGTGCCTCACATAATAGATGCTTGCGTTGCTTTTCTGAACTTTATAGCCAACGAGGAGACAAACGTAAAGAAAACAGAAACTTTTTGCACTCATTCTGTTTCATCATTCAGAAAGCCCTGGACCACACCAATAATGTTTGCTAAAAAGATACCGATGGATTAATTTTTAATGACAAGAACAGTGATAAGCCTAACAGGCTGTCATTGTGATTTGGGGAAGAAAGGAAGCTTTCTAAACACTGCTACTATTCGCATGGAACATGAAGAAAACGGGAAGGGCTAGTGCTACAAGTCAAAAACAAGCACAGAGATGAACGTGTTCGTTACAGGTCCTTCGCTTCGTTGATGAAATTTGACTTGTGGAATCACTTCCTTTCTGAGTCACTGTCGGACTGATCCTTCTATGGAAGGTAATTTTAGATCTTTTGAGTTTTCTCAGGCAAAATCTAAGCCTGGATATAGAAAGGGCTTTGAAAAGTCCTCATTCCTACTTAATCCGTTGTTTTGAATATGTGATTCAAACTAGCGAAGATTCTCAGAATGACTGAGAGACTTAGCACTCCTTAATAATGCCACATGAAACCCAACAATTAGAATTATTACTGACAAAATGTCTTTTAAGTAGATGCATCAATTTATGCATTTTCTTTAAGCTGTACTTGTGAAAACAGAATGCGCATATGGCTTAAATAAAACATGGAGGGATGAAACAGGTACTTGAGAACGACTATATCCAGAAGCTGATATGACTTCTGTTTATGTGCATATTATGAACATCACATGTAAACAGGTCCCTGTTTTCTGAGGTGCTGTTTGGAGTGTGGATTGGAGGGAGCTAAAGAGGAGACGGTTTAGGAGGCCTCTGTACTAACCCAGATGAGAGGTGATGGTTATCGGAACGTGGGTGACTACCGAGGGGACGGAAGGCCATGGAAGATGTGCTTCTGGGAGGAAGTTGACAGAATCTGCTGAAAGATTCGATGCAGGGGTCATGATTACAGAGGCCTCCGTGAGAGCTGCCAGGTTCCTGCCTTCTGGGGTTGGGAGCTTAATTTTCTATAATGGGAAAGACGTGGCGGTAAGACAAATGTGGAGAAAATGAAAAGCTCCATTTGGACACATTCATTTAAAATGTTTGTGAGAGAGTCAAGGGCAGATGTGAACTTGGTGACTGGAGACGCCTGTTCAGAACAAAGATCATAGACGTAAATGCTGGAGACGTACGTTTGGGGGTCAGAAGCATTACATTTAAATCCATGGTTACTGTTGCTATCTGGGGGATGAGCAAGAGAGGGTGGGAGACTGGTTCTCTGAGCAGCCAGAGGTCTGGAAGAGGAGAGGAAAGCAGCAAAAACTATTGAAATACGGGCAAGGGTGGTCAGAGAAGAGTGGGAACGTGTTGCCAAACTGCCACCACTCTTATCTTCGATGTCTGTGGTCCTCCCTCTCTCCCTGTCGCCAGCTTGGGATAGTATGATTTCTCCAGGGCATCTGTGCTTATGTCTGCCAAAGACCAAAGAGAGAGCCGGAAGCTTTCTAGGATGGCAAGTACGGTAGTTCAGCTTTAGAGTGTAATCCACTCCGTTCCAAAGTTCGTGTCTCTAATAAGGTGAGATACAGGCACATTACCTCCAAAAGGGTCGTTGATCTTAATAATCACAGTTATTGTTATCATGTGTAAAGTGCTTAATGTGTGTCAGCCACTGGGCTAAGTGCTAAGTGCTAAGTACAGACAGAGCAACTGAGTCAGGTTCCCAGTGTCAGAGGGAGCCCTGAGATATAGATCCCTGAACTATGTCACTAAATTGTGTGTGTGTGCTCACACATGCACCACGGGTCTACCACATTACTCATTCTGGTTAAAAAGAAAAAAAACTTCACAGGAAGTTTGTACATTCAACAATACTTATCAATCACACTCTATATCTGAGAGACAAGTTCCAGGGCGGTGGATACTCTGAGCTCACATTGTATAAACAGGATTAATGCCTTTTCTTCCTTCCACCTACAGAGAGCAGCCAAACGGAAGGAAAGAACATTCTGTGGGTAAGAGGGGAGCAGATGGTACTGGGGAGCAGGCCTGGGCAGAGCAGCGCATGGGGCTTCTGAACTACTCAGTAATTTCAGGACGCGTTCAATAGCTTCAGTTAGACATACTTGAGTCAGACTTTTGACTCATAATTACTGATATAAGGTCCAAAGATATGCTAATGTCCTACCTAGAGTTAATGAATGTACCTGCACAATGGCATGTCCATAAAAGATCTTCAACACAAATAGAATAAGAGGAAAGAGAAAAACAAACAAACATGGATCTAAATGACTTTAATCACGACTTCTTAGGTTTCTTCTCCGAGAAAGGTAAAAGTCCCAGAAATACAGCAGTTACGTTGAGAAAATGAAGTGGTTGCTTTAGACTAGCCGTCCCCAGGGACAGTTTTTGTGGAAGACAATTTTTTCCTGGACTGAGGTAGGGGGGAAGGGTGGCAGAAGAAAATGGTTTCAGGATGATTCACGCTCATTACATTTATTGTGCACTTTATAATGAAATAATTATATAACTCACCATAATGTGGAATCAATGTAGGATTCTGACTTAAATCCTGCCACCAGATGCAGCTGTACAATTAAAGTGCATCAACTCACTTGCCATTATAAAGCCTGTCACCAGATGCAGCCAAATTGTCCCTTGCCACTCACACACAGGGTTTTGATATGAGTCTGCAAGCCATTGATTTATGACGGTCTCTGTGCAGCCAAACCTCTCTGCTCATGTGAATCTGTATTTGCAGCCACTCCCCAGCGCGAGCATCACCGCCTCAGCTCCACCTCAGATCATCAGGCATCAGATTCTCATAAGGAGTGTGCAACCTAGATCCCTCCCATGCACAGTTCACAATTTGGTTTGTGTCCCTATGAGGATCTAATGCCGTCACTGATCTGACAGGAGGCGAGCTCAGG
The DNA here is from genome assembly GCA_004027555.1 of Craseonycteris thonglongyai. Lineage (NCBI taxonomy): Eukaryota > Metazoa > Chordata > Mammalia > Chiroptera > Craseonycteridae > Craseonycteris > Craseonycteris thonglongyai. The sequence continues at coordinate 44,229 of PVKE010001416.1, forward strand.
TGGTCATAGGAGCAGTGGGGAACGGCTGTAAATACAGATGAAGCTTCCTTTGCTTGCCTGCCACTCATCTCCCACTGTGCAGCCTGGTTCCTAACCAGCCATAGACCCATACTGGTCCATGGCCTGGGGGTTGG